>CM069448.1:51434269-51482050 GCA_035610835.1 Ophiura sarsii
ATTGATAATCACGTTTTATAAATTAAATCACCTATAAATTTAAGTACAAAAGGACACGGGACTGGACAACATGGAAACAGAAACAAGCAGCAATGTGGACAAGCAGCAATTTGGACACTGTGTTCGAAGCCTGAATGGAGGTGTTTCAGAAGTATGACAGCCGAAGGATATAGCAAACAATCCAAATGTCCACCAAGCAAGACAATTAGGAAACTTTTCTGCGAAGATATAGGCCTTCAGATTAAAGACATTGAGAGTTGAGCTTATAGCTGATTCGAAACTGTTCTGTTCAGCTGCTGAACAGAACAGTTTCGAAAACCATCTGATTCCGATTTCACATCGATTTTACATTCACGCTCGAGTTTAAATGTTTAAAGACGGAAGTAAAGTCCACACGCGTATATAAATGCGTCGATATTTTGCCGTTGCCGTCACCGACTCGAGGAAGTGAATGGACTTTTGGGTCATCACTATCACTATCATAAAATGAATGCAGCTGTTCAACATCAACACCTACCTTCACCACCGGTTGCTGCCTCGTTGTCATTCAAAGCTGCCACAGCTTCTTCATTGGAAGGTCCCGCAGCAGCTTCTTCGTTGGTTGCTGCAGCAGGCTCTTCGTTGGTTTCTGCAGGGGCGGCTTCGTCTTTTGCTGCTGGGGCAGATTCTTTGTCCGACTCCTCCTGTTTCTCAGGGTCCTCTGTTTTAGATTTTCCATATTTCTTCTTTATAGATTTAAACATTTTTTGGTTCTCATTGATTAACACACTCTCAGATCAAAACGGGTAACAAGTAGGAACACACGGGCTCATATATCATCCAAATGCAACGAACAATAATGCTATATCATAGGTCTCTATTATATCAAATTAGACACGTCATATTTACTAATAGGACTTCGCAAGGCATTAATGCATGCCAAGACTTGTGGCTGTTACTTAATGTACTTGGCAATGGCAATTATCAAAAAACCCTCCCACCATATTTGGTACCCCTGATATGAATCTCGCTGACAAATCCCTTCCTTCCCTAAACAGTCTGTCAGACCATAGGCTCCTGAGGGTTAAGAAAAAAGCCTGGAGGCGTAGCCTGAATACAAACACACTTCAGGCTTTAGGCAGCGACTTTGAGTGACTATAGGCAGCGACTTTGAGTGACTATATACTGCCCTCTCGAATGACGTAATAACACTTTCCACGCGGCAGACGTCTGCAGACGACATTCGAAAAAGTTCACAAGTTGTTTCAAAAATGTCAACATTATTGCATTTCATTACCATATTTGGAATCACCATGAGAAATGCATTGCAATAAGTACAAATATAACTAGTATTGGTTCAGTCGGGCCCTGAGATCATGGAAGTAACAGAAGGTTGGGAAGGTTAGCCGCTAATTTGATCATTACCGGGAAAGTGACCCCATATATATACGCCACTGCCCGCAAGTTCGTTTTTGAATAGTTTCCATATCGAGACAAATGTTTACATGTATTGCGGGATTCACACGACTATTTGTCACGGCCTATTTAGACAATCTTGTCCACATATAGCACTGCTAAGGCATGGGTATTCCAAGACATATTCTTCTACTTCCGAATGTGCCTTTATGTTTTCTATCAAGACATATTCTACAACTGGCCAATGTGAAAAAAAAACATGCTTGGTTTTTTTTTTTGAATTCTTTTTTCATATTTTTTTTGTTAATAGGCCTATATATATTTATTTTTTTGGAATAATTCTGTTATACCCTACACACCTCCATCGGTAGTAGGGGAAGGTGGGGTAATGGCGGACACATTTTGTTAGAGAGGTATAACCATAGATTTATAATTCTGTGGGTATAACACACATATAATACGTCATATAACAATAAAAATCTTGTAAACACAAAGCACTGTGAAGGTTCTACCTTTTATCAAGTTTTTATCAACTCATCATTTTGAAATTCGAAGCTACGACGCAATAAAAAAAATGGCGTCGTCCGGCATTACCCCACACTCTGGGGGTAATCCCGGACCGTATTTATCAATGGTAGCTCTCTTTTTATTGGAATATAGCATTTCAATGGGAGTTAAAAAATACCCTTTTTAAAAGTGTAGCAGAAATCAAAGAACAATGTCACATATTTATGGTCAACAACTATTACCGATTTATGATGTTAAATTGACCACGCCCATATTGGTTACCATGGAAACGGTACATGTCCGGGATTACCCCAATCCATGTACAATGTATGGGCACATCCTCTCTTATTATTATGCTCATCATTGTGACTCCGAATTCATTTCTTTTTTTATCAGAAGGTATCATACATTACATAAAAAAATAATAAGACTTTGTTTTCCTTGATGTAGAAATACCAGTTTCAAAGAGAAATTAATGCACCAAAATATCAACTTGCCCAAAAAGTGATTTTTGTAATTCTCGCGAGAATTTGCGAGACAACCATCCCATTTTTGTGTGATTTCAATGGAGAGGCACCTAACATCATAGGGTGGCAAAATACCACCTTCTTTCACCTGCCTTTTAGATACAGCCCTGTCCGCGATTACCCCGCGTCCGCCATTACCCCACCTTCCCCTATGCGTCGTTCTTAAAAATCATGCACGATGAATACTCTGTGAAGGGTATAACAGAATTACTCCATTTTTTTCACATTTAATTTTTATTTTTGTAAAACTTTTTTTGTGTGTATGTGCATATAAAACAATTTTTGGTTGGGAAATTTTGAAATAAACGGGTCAGTCGAGCCCTAATTCAATTTTTTTTCTTCATTCAAGACATATTCTACTACTTCCATCCCGATGTGCTCTTTCTCTATCTATATTCGTATCATATATGAAATATTCACAACACCATAATCAGTGATAATAACTTCCATAGATTGATCGGTAAGAATAAAACACAGTATGTTAATCCATGTCAATAGCCTATGTATGTACTGGAAAAGACATCGGGTTGCATGGCATGTGCAGGGGGGGGGGGGGGGGGGGGAGAATCCTTTAATAAAGGCAGAGACAATAATACTTTAATTTTGAAAAAAATGACTCTAAATCTTTATCAAAAGCTAGATGTGCATTTGATGTCAAATACCCAACGCTATGCATCATGATGCACTCGTAATTTTAAACATTTTAGGCCTCAAATATGCAGGCAGTTTCCATGAAGGTCATTAAAAGGAAAGGAAATATTAGCAGGGCATGGATTTCCATGAAGGTCATTAAAAGGAAAGAAAATATTAGCCGGGCATGGATTATATTAACCACAATTTAATACAATTATCAACTTATGCAGATAAATGTAATGTATAGTACTTCGCACAACGAACCCTGCCCGGTTCCAGTGGAACGTTGGCCAGTAGGCCCTACAACAAAAGAAGAAGAAAAAGAAGAAGAGTAGGCCTACAAGTACAACTGATAACAACATTTTAAGATTGAGCGGGGCTTGAGCCAACTTGGTCAGGCAAATGTAGGCGTATTGAATAAAGAATTATAAACACTATACTTTGTATCATTTGTAGTTACAGCGGTGATATACAAAATCTCAACAACATACAACCTACCTATCTTCCTCGGCTGATCATCCCCGTCATCATCATCAGTTGGTTTTGATGAAATATCATCAGTTGGTTTTGATGAAATATCATCAGTTGGTTTTGATGAAATATCATCAGTTGGTTTTGATGAAATATCATCAGTTGGTTTTGATGAAATAGTCTCATCATCAGGGTCCTCATTATTCACCGAATATTTCAATGCTAAGTCCTTCAATAGTGGACGAGGCATTGCCAGATCTTTTGCCAACAATCCGGGCAACTGCGCGCGAGTTCAGAAAATAGTAGGCCTTTGACATCAAAATTGCACAAACTTCCAAATTTTGAACATGTTTGGTTGAGATATGCCTTGAATACAGCAATATTTATTTATAAAGTTATTTTATAGCTGTCCATGGTGGTTAACCCATGCATGTATACACAATCGGCGGGACAATCGGATGATAACAAATACGGGGAAGCTGTATATCTATAGTTAGGAGTAACTTTTTCACAATGCATGGCATGACTGGATAGGTCAGTATTACTCACTGAAGGTTAAAGTAAACTGTCAGGTGGCATTAGAATCAGTGGCGTTAGAATCAGTGGCGTAACCAGAGGGGGCGATCGCCCCCCCCCCCCCCCCAATATTGACGTCGTGTCGGTTGAGATTGGCACTGTCGGTTCATTTGACCAGAGGAATCATGGAATTATGATGGTCAAAAGTACACATATGAAAAAATTTCGCGCGCTATGCCCGCATAACAGTCACCTAAATGCAATATTCGTTGGTACAAGCTTGTTTAGAGCCAAAACGTACCTCAATCGTGCCAAAAATAGGTGTAAAATCAAAAAAAATTCGTGCGCTACGCGCGCATGTCTTGACTCAGAACAATCTCGTCGGTTCATTAACAGTTCTCGCCCCCCCCCCCCCCCAATATGAATAACCTGGCTACGCCACTGATTAGAATCCATTGCCAAAATACACCATACAGTTGAACCTCAAATCTGTCGACTCGTGGTGTAGGCTGCACCATGAACACGGAAGGGAAGTTCATCATCATGTGTTCCGGGAATCTATACCGGGGTGTTTAAAATATTAAACATAAATTGTTTCCGTGAGTGTATAGAAATTAACTCTACAGGGTGTCCCAATAAATGATTGTGACGCTCCATTAGGTGATCGTAACTTCCTAAATACAAGTTAGAATCGAACAACTGAAACGACAAAATAAAGGTAAATTAGTTGGCTATAATTTGAAGAAACCCGCGTTTGATTCGGTTCAGTAATTATGAAGAAATGAGCGATTATGTCAAAGTAGTCAAACACTACCATCCAAATTGTGAGATAGGCTTTTACGACGGGTATTCATAATATAAGTTAAAAGTTTTAACGGGTTCGCCGTCGGACAAGTTTTTAATCTGTCAAGATTTCGTCAGGATTAGCTCTGACTTCTTCAGGACCAAATTATTATAATATTAAACAAAACATAGAGATTGCCACTTCTCTTGTTATCGTCATATGGGCTGCCCCTTTCCCGATGATTGTGAAAGAATTGGTGGCTCTGAAAAGAGCCGTTCAGATGGATTGCCGCTTCCACTGAACACGTAGGTTGCCACTGACCTACCATACATAAATTTGGTTCTAATAGAACCTCCAAAGGACTGCCCCTTGACCAATGGAAATAACGTAGAGACTGCCCCTTGTCTACAACAGACTACAAAAGTCTAATGCACAGTAGTGCGGTCACTGATCTGTAAAGATCGTTTGACCATCCAAGTTTGTTAATTCGTGAAGTATAGATGGTGACAGGTGACGTCACACCGGGCAAAACGTGGCTATACTCTGTTTGGCCATCTCGAGACAGTGACGTAACCGCGTATTCTACTAATTGCATCACATAACGCGCGCGAATACTCGCGGCGCTGGCGTACAAACACGAGCGTTGAAAGGCGGAAGATTCACACGCGTGCGTAAAAGCTGCGCCTGTTCAGTTACGTCACTGTCTCGAGATGGCCAAACAGAGTATAGTTGCCATTGTTCTTTGCCCGGCAGTTTGCGCGCGCATCCTGTTTTGTTTAGGACCCGTGCTTTTAAAATTCGCGCCAAAGCATTATAAAGGGCATAGCGGACAGTGTTGTGGTCATATGCTGTTCCCACAAGCGTGTATCGACAGTCCAGTCCCTTCGACCGTTGCGTTTGTTGATACACATTGGATGTAAACAACGGTCACCTCCTATACGGCCATGTGTTTTGAACTGACCACCCAAAAAGGGTGGCGGCGTTGCATTTTTGGTGATGAATCATCCATCTCTCTCTATTAACTCAACAACTAAATACGGTAGAGCAATGGTTGAGGTGTCATTTGAAAGCCTATTTATCTAGCTACATTGTGTGAATAAATCAGGTATTTCTATAACTGTTTGGCTGAGATATGATTGATTATATTTCGAAAGTCAGGGGTGGCGGCGGTGGCGGTGGCGGCGGTGGCGGTGGCGTTGTGTACAATCTCTATGGGGAATATAAAAAATGTTCCCAATTCTACATTCAAATTACAATAACTCCTCATCTCTGTATGGTAAAAACATGATTTTGCTCTCATTTTATAGATTGTTTTATATTCTATAAGTTTCTGTTTCAACAAACGTGTCAACTATTACGTAACAATTGTAATCACGAATCGATTGCATTGTCCTTGGCTTTTTCCCTATTCACTACACAGTGAACTTGCCCTAATTCATCGGTTTTACATACATGACTATAACAAACAAATTATTCAACCGATTATAGCAAAATTATACATTTTTGGAAAGCTCTCAAATAGGGGAATTCAAAAATCTCGCTTAAAATAGGATAGGGTGAATAGCCAAAAAAATATATGTGTAAACTCTAATAAATTTGAAATGTAAACGTTTGTGCTCATTTACTTCCCGATATAGTATATTTCAACAAGTTACCCTTGACAACCATTATGTTCTGATGGGTAAATTGCATGAGGAACTAATATGCACAGTAAAATGATGATTGGATTAGGAATAAAAAAAATATTGAGCTTTAATCAAAATATGAAAAAAATCGATATTCTTTGAATATTCTTAATCACAACATGTTACCATTAGGTCCTATGCAAATTCCAATCGCATATTTAGATTCCTTGTGAGATTACCGTTTAGAAAATATATACTTGTTATGGGGTAGAACAAGTAGTTATTGCAATATGCTAATTCGAATCTCAGATGGTGTAAAATGTAAAAATCTGGACATGCAACGGGAAGGGTGGCGAGTTCAAAACACATGGCCATGATACATATTTTCTTTTGCGCAGCGCGGGTGGTCACTCTCTTTTCAAGTAGCCAGCACTGTTGAATACTTTTCTTCACATCATAAGAGTACTGAGCAATAATCGATCGTGATATTCATAACACCCACTAAACAAAAACAATACAACTCATTGACAGATATTACGATTGACTCTTTTAATCTTAAGAGAATTATAAAGTCTCTTGAGAAAGTAAAAAAGATGGTTGAATTGGAGTTCAGGCTATTTAAGTCTAATCGGGAGGTTAATAAATAAAAGAACAGGTGAATAAACCAAACAATGGTAATCTTAATTGATGATATTGTTGTTCTCAAATGTTATTCATTAAAATGGATGAGGACATATTTAAATTATAAAGGCATGGTTTGAGTGAAGATTTAAAATTCTCGCGTCCTATGAATAACCATAAAGATTGCATTATTGCGCAAAATTGGCGATAGCAAACTTCAACCTGTACCAAGTTTTAAACGTGAAAAATAAATCCCGATAACCTTTGTGAGCATTATTATATTGAACTTGGAACTGGTATATTAGTATTTAGAATAAAAGAAGAAGAAAAAAAACCAAGATTTAAAATGCAATGCATGTTATCTTTGAGAGTATTTATTAAATTGTTTGTCTGTGTTGTCTGAATCACTCATTATAAGCAAACTTGGATGGAAGTGTTCTTCGACTACTGTTACGTATATCGCGGTTTTCTTCAATTTATAGGCAACTAATTTGCCTTTATTTTGTCGTTTCAGTTGTTCTATTCTAACTTGTATTTAGGAAGTTACGATCACCTAATGGAGCGTCACAATTTTTATTGGGACACCCTGTACATCACGCAAAATTGACACAGGTTCTGGCCATTCACCGGATATCAATTAATTCATTTCTATAGGTCTTTTAAAATCCTTCCTATAGTATATCGAATTATAGAGATAAACCCTTAACCTATACACTGTTTTAACAGTGTAGGTTAATGGTTTAAAACATTGTTTAAAAATTTGTTGTTTAAAACAATTTACCCAACATTGTTTAAAATTTAAACAACATTGGTTAAATATACTTTGATTTTCATAAATTTAACCAATAGTTGTTTAAAATTTAACCAACATTGTCCAAAAATATTTTTAAAAAATATTGAGCGATTCACCGGTTAACTAACAGTTGTTTAAAAGAGCATGTTTTAAACAACGTTGAGTAATTTCTAAACAAGTTGTTTAAAACAAAACATGTCATAAAATTAAATCACCTAGATATCTAAATTAAAGTTACCTATATATTTCTTAGGTATTGCGAAAGGACACGGGACTGGACAACATGGAAACAGAAACAAGCAGCAATGTGGACACGCAGCAATTAGGACACTGTGTACGAAGCCTGAATGAAGGTGTTTACGGTGCATGACAGCCGAAGGATAGCAAACAATCCAGACGTCCACCAAGCAAGACAATTAGGAAACTTTTGTGCGAAGATATAGGCCTTCAGATTAAAGACATCGAGAGTTGAGCTTAGCTGAACAGAACAGTTTCGAAAACCATCTGATTCCGATTTCACATTCACCCTCGAGTTTAAAGACTGAATGAAAGTCCACATCACGCGTATATAAATGCGTCGATATTTTGCCGTTGCCGTCACTGACTCGCGGAAATGAATGGACTTTTGGGTCAAACTGTCACACTATCATATAATTACACTAAGGCAAGAGTGCGTTACATCCCCGCATGCAACTGTTCAACATCAACACCTACCTTCAGCACCGGTTGCTGCAGGCTCGTTGTCATTCAAAGCTGCCGCAGCTTCTTCATTGGAAGGTCCCGCAGCAGCTTCTTCATTGGTTGCTGCAGCAGGCTCTTCGTTGGTTTCTGCAGGGGCGGATTCGTCTTTTGCTGCTGGAGCAGATTCTTTGTCTGGCTCCCCCTGTTTCTCAGGGTCCTCTGTTTTCGATTTTCCATATTTCTTCTTTATAGATTTAAACATTTTGGGTTCTCATTGATTCACACACTCGCAAATTAAAATGAGTAACAAGTACCTAACACACGGGCTCATATATCATCCAAATGCAACCAACAATAATGCTATATCATATAGGTCTAATTATATCAACAGATCAAATTAGACACGTCATATTTACTAATAAGACTTCGCAAGGCTGTGCATGCCAAGACTTGTGGCTGTTACTTAATGTACTTGGCAATGGCAATTATCAAAAACCCCTCCCATCAGATTTGGTACCCCTGATATGAATATCGCTGACAAATCCCTTCCTTCCCGAAACAGTCTGTCAGACCATAGGCTCCTGAGGGATGCCCGGTTAATAAAAAAAAGCCTGGAGGCGTAGCCTGAAAACAAACGCACTTCAGGCTGTTAGGTAGGGACTTTTGACTGTATACTGCCCTCTCACTCGAATGACGTATAACTTAACACTTACCACGCACGCGTTGGGCGTCTGCAGACGACATTCGAAAAGTTCACAAATTGTTTAAAAAATGTCAACATTATTGAATTTCATTACCATATTTGGAATCATTATGAGAAATTCATTGCAATAAGTACAAACTTGACTAGTATTGGCGCAGTAGTCCTTGAGATAGACCTTGTAAAGTTAGGAAGGTTTCTGAAAAATCTGTTTTGTATAGGCCTAAGGTAAACCAATAGCCGCTAATTTGATCATTACTTACACGCCACTGCCCGCAAGTTCGTTTTGAATACTTTCCATATCCAGACAAAATAATGTTAAAATGTAGGCCTATTGCGGGATTCACACGACTATTTGTCACGGCCTATTTAGAAAATCTTGTCCACAGCCATGACAGCACTGCGAAGGCACGGGTATTACGCGTTCCGCTAGTTTAAAGTTGAAATACTGAGACTTGGAGACAACCGATGCCATGAAAATTAAATAGTTTGTCAGCGATAGTGGGCAAAAGTCTATACCACTCTTCCACTCCCTATTCTAAGCCAATCCAACAAATAATCACACGAAGTCAAACTTTTCATCCCCTATGCATCATGCAGTAAATGAATGTGACCTAAAAGACCATAAGATGGCACCAACTTGTGCATACTGTTAATGGTATAGTCAAAGAATCTGTAGACCATCTTAACAGTCCATGGTCAAAGTTGGTATAAAAATCAGTTCATTGGAGCAGCACAGGTCTCAAGATTTATTCTCATCTTTTATGCGTCTACAATTTCATCTCCGGTATTTAGGCCTAACACTCCCAGAAAAATAGGTTCTAAATCTGTCCACTATTTAGAACCCTCCATGGTTCTTGAATGGAACCAAAAATGGTTCTTCAGCCACTTTGCAGAATTAACCGTATTTGGTCTCTATAGAACCATAAAAGGTTCTCCAAAGGGTTCTTAGTTTTTGAAGAAGCTTTTTTGAAGGTTCTATGAGGAACCCCTCTCTTGAACCTTCGAAAAAATTCTTGAACATTTGAGACAGTAAGTAAGGAGTGTTCATAAATGCCTTGGTTGGGGCGCTGAGGTTGGAAAATATGGAGAGGGGATGAGAAGAAAAAATAGGACCCCAAAAAGTGTCCGTATAAAAATAGGGGGGGGGATCAGATAATTAAAATAAAAAATAAAAAAATCGGTGCGCGCTTTGCTTCCCGCCGAGTTCCCCGCTATTGTTCCGGTACTTTTGGCTATGGGGGGGGGGGGGGGGGGGGTGTAAAATTGACCCTAAAAGGATATCAAGAAGAATATAACTTTTTTGTTGGAGGGGGGGGGGGGGGGGGTCAACAAAACAAATGACGTCTAATGCTAGAACTCCCCCCCCCCCCCATCAAAGTATCTATGGATTTTTTAAAATACCTATTTTATATAGAGAAATACCAAAGAAATACATAATTTACATGTTTAAACTATTATAGTCAGGTTTGTTAGCACTGATTTAGGAAAGCCTTTTCGTCTTTGGTCAACACCCTGGGTCAACACTCGTTTGCGTCGGCTGATTATTCGAAGGATTTTCGATGTTAGAGTATATATTTAATAATTATATCGAACAAAACTAAATATTGCATTCCGTGCGAGATTCAGCATTATTAAACCACGTTATGTTTATAACAAAAGCCCAATGACCTCCATACCGTTTTGTTATTCAGCATTCACTTGAAAGGCAAATTTTTATTTGGCTTATGGTCTTTATACATGTAGTTGTACGGCGTGCTAGATGTTATCGTATCGAGTAATCCACTAAAATGCGATGAATTTTTTTCTTTGCATTTAAATGTTAGATTGTTTGAATTGTTTATTGGTGTTTCCAAAAGCATCACGTTTGGGTCCTAATGGACCTGTATTTATAGGATCTGCGACACATTTGGGTCCATAATGACCTGCAACATATTTAGGTCCTGATGTGTGTGGGTCCATCAGGACCTGCAACAGATTTGGGTCCATCAGGACCTGCAACAGATTTGGGTCACGAATGACCTGCAACACATTTGGGTCCTGATGGACCTGCAACACATTTAGGTCCCGAAGGACCTGCAACACATTTGGGTCCATTGGGACCTGCAACAGATTTGAGTCCGGATGGACCTGCAACAGAGTTGGGTTCTGATGGACCTGCAACACATTTGGGTCCATGCATCAGGACCTGCAACACATTTGGGTCCTGATGGACCTGCAACACATTTGGGTCCATTAAGGCCTGCAACACATTTGGGTCCATGCATCAGGACCTGCAACACATTTAGGTCCTGATGAGCTTCATTATAACCAAGCTCAGATGCAGCTGCATTAATAAGTTATGCATGCAAACTGCATGCACATGCATGCAAACTGCATGCACATGCATGCATCAGAGTTGGCCAAAAGCAACAAAATATTTTCCCTATAATATATCATACGCCTCTGTTGATGAAAAGATGCTTTCTCCTCTGGTGCTATTTAATACCGACACGTATAGTCGATAGGAGCTACACTCTTAGAAAAAATGGTTCGTTTAAGAACCCTTTTTTGTCCCGCGGGGAGCACCTTTTGGCCTAAAAGGTTCTAAAAAGAATCTTAGAATGGTTCTTTGAAGAACTTTCAAATTTTAAATAAGACATAAAGGTATATTTACTTTTTTGTTTTTATGTAATATGCAAATTCAAGAGAAATGTAAACAAATTTAGTCCTTTTCAACTGTTAAAAATCATTTCTTCTTGGCTAAAAACATTTTTTACCGTTTTACCAAGAACCATTGAGGGTTCTCCATAATTTTCCCCCAAAAGGTTCTTGAAGCTTGAGGAACCATTTTCTTGGCTAAAGAACCCTTTTAGAACCTTTTTTGGTTCTAAAAGGAACCCAATGAAATTTCTATAGGGTTCCTTTTAGAACCAAAAAAGGTTCTAAAAGGGTTCTTTAGCCAAGAAAATGGTTCCTCAAGCTTCAAGAACCTTTTGGGAAAAAATTATGGAGAACCCTCAATGGTTCTTGGTAAAACGATAAAAAATGTTTTTAGCCAAGAAGAAATGATTTTTAACAGTTGAAAAGGATTAAATTTGTTTACATTTCTCTTGAATTTGCATATTACATAAAAACAAAAAGTAAATATACCTTTAGGTCTTATTTAAAATTTGAAAGTTCTTCAAAGAACCATTCTAAGGTTCTTTTTAGAACCTTTTAGGCCAAAAGGTGCTCCCCGCGGGACAAAAAGGGTTCTTAAACGAACCATTTTTTCTAAGAGTGTACGAAGTGTCATGCAGCAAAAGATACCTCAGTGATCGTGATTTGAACGCGCTCAGAGACTGACTGACACCTGCATAGGGAACTGTCACATGGTCATCTCCCATGTGCTACCGTATACGATAAACACCAAACTGATAGGAACATATTTAATTTGAATAATTAAGTTCCATAAACATTACGAAGAAGGAAGAAAATAGCGTACAACCCCGAAGCACTACTCAAACGTGTCCAAAGTGTTACCATGTCATGGCTATGTATACATGTATAGAGCATCACATTTTGAAGTTGAATCATTGTGCTTAAGAAAATGGGTTACAGGCTGTCTTACGCAACGTCGGGGAAATTCCCACCTGTTGCGATTGCGATAGATCGACATGCCTATAATATTGTAAGAGCACGAGTAGATCAATTGCGCATGCGTTTATCCCTTAAACATATCGATACTCGTGCTCTTACAATATAATCCTACGTAAAAATAATGTCAGCTAACCACACCCACCTACCTTCTTTCCCATTGGCAGCGGGTGCTTCGTCCTCTTGCTTTTCAGGATCTGTTTTCACCTTACGGTACTTCTTTTTGACGGCTTTCAACATATTCCTGTCTTTTCGTAGTCCACGGCCGGGGGCTTTAATGTGGAAAACAATCAATGTTTTTACAACAGTCTGCGGGGAAATTGCATCCACTATAATCAAAGTACAGATACAAACTTCAGACTTAACCAGTTTTCGCTGACACTCAGACCTCAGTGCAAAATATACGCGATCCTCCTCTTTGACACTTGCCCGATGAATCTCCCACAAACCTTCGTAATCAAAACAAAACAGATTCACGATCGGAAGACCCTGTCAAAATTCAAATCAGTCAGCCAAACTAACATAAACAAACGGAGCGGAGAGTCGTTCTAGTACTATGACATACCCTATGACCCTCTCACTAAATTGCCTGGAGTCACGGGTCAACAGGGCCAAGTTTCTATAGTTTTCAATATGCCGAACAAAATGCATTCGTCCCTCCTACGGAAAAATTCCTCAAAATAATCGTATACAAGGATTTGCATGACACAATACTCCCACTTTTTATATAAAGCAAACTGTAAAGTAAGTCACCGCTTGAATGAATCTGAGAGAACTGATACCGACCGTATGCTACATTTTGTACTGCCCTTTCCCGGTTTTATTTCTGCTCTTTTATTTATCGTTCATAAAAAACAGGGACACCTTTACAAACACAAACGGTTTTTTATCTCAGCTTATCTCCATCCATGCATGCAAATAGTGTCTATTCACATTTTATTGGTGTAATGAATGATTGCAATTCATTGAAATAAAAGGTTATAAATTTAATTGTGCCTTGATAATATACACAACACATACCAATTGACAGTGAACTTTGAACAACGCCAACGCGTGGATAGTGCAGTTGGGGGAGGTGAAACAGTGAACTTATGTGATAAACAGAAATATGCAGTGTGAGTTAAAAATAAGTTGACGAGGAATTAATAATATTTGTTAACAAAAGGAGTTAAAGACCAAAGATTTGACGAACCAATGAAGCATAACGTAGAGCATATTATTCCACTCGTCTTAAACAAGAAGAGTCTTTAAAAAACCCGGATAATCATCGCTCAGCTGTCCACTCTTAAACTTTCGTGAATTTGGATATTATGGAAATTTATCGTAACTACAGGGTGTAACAAAAAAGTTATACATTACAATTTCATTTTAACCCAATGTTAAAATCATGCAATGTCAAAATCATTTACACTCTGTGATAACTGATGTGTTGACTACCAGAATAATTTTATTTGGTGTTTTAAATGCTTTTGTTTAAAAATTATGACCAATCTACTAAGTCGTCTAGAAATCGTCTAGAAATCGGGTTGGGCCACTTTCAGCATAGAATACAATCTTGTTCGTTGACATTAAATGGTTAAGGTATCATGCAAGGACCATTAAGAGAACTAGGCCTACATAATTATTTTTCAATTAGTTTTATTTCATTTCAATAAATAAATTCAAACGGCAAATGCGATTTACACAAGTTACTAACAAATCTGTCATTCTTACAAGGTTTAAAAGAAATCCAAAATTCATCATGGTTTTAAACTATTGCATTAAAACTCTTCCTGTATATAATTTATTCCACCTTCAATTTAAGGGGGGTGTGGACTCTCAGCAGGTACAGTCTCCGTAAAACTGCCGTAACTTCTTCAATATTCATTTAATCTTTATAAACGTTTATACAGTTTTGTGCAGAAAAGGGTTCAATGAATCCAACCATGATAATGAAATTGACCATTTTGGAAAAAAATATGAAAAATCACATTTTTGGGGGGAAAAAAAAAATCACATTTTTGGGCACTTTTTGGGCTATAACTAAAAAAATAAATAAAATATAAAAAAATAAAAAACGCTCCTGGGGAACGTTACCAGGATTATCATAAAACTGGGTATGACAAAATTTAATAAAATATATTTTAAGTTATCTTTTCCAAACCCGTAAATGGGTCAAAAAACGTGTTTTTTATAATTTTTTCCAAAATGGTCAATTTTATTATCATGGTTGGATTCATTGAACCCTTTTCAGCAAAAAAATGTATACGTTATATAAAGATTAAATGAATATTGAAGAAGTTACGGCAGTTTTATGGAGGCTGTACCTGAGAGTCCACACCCTCCTTAATGCCGATTTAATCCCCGGTTTTGGTGGACATTATGTCAGTCCGAATCAATCCTAAGGAAATGCACACGATGAACTTATACAAGAAGAAAAACAAGAATGCGACGCGACGCTCATATTTTTCGATCATTTTTATACATTTCATATTTATTACCCGGAAACATCCTTCCCCTATATTTACAATTATATATAAAATACATACATTTCCACGCGATAGTCGTACACTTCCAAAATTTCACAAAATGTTTCAATTCAAAACCCCATAAACAATTTCCCAAACATGTGTTTCTCAGTATTTCTCCACATGATTATTAAAACAATTTGACATAAATTTTTTTATACATATTCAAGTAATTTTCTAATGAAAAAAAATCCCGAGAATAGAGTAAACTTATCCATAATGGACATATTTATGCGTGTATTTATGATACATTATGTATGTATTGAAGCAAATTCAGGGGCTATTTCTCTCACAAGACATGGTGGTATCACCGAGGGTGATAATAATCCGCAATTATGTGCTTGTGGCAATAACCACTGAACACATGGCATCATTGTAATTCGTATATCCCGCCACCGTCACCACTGGCTAGCGACTATTTTGCTTGCTGTTGCTGTTGCTGTTGCAGTGTTGCTGATGACTCTTACGTAATAATGCATTGTTTACTATACTCGATTAAGTTCAGCATGTATTGGTCATGTCTGAAGCCTTACATCTAAAATTCTGCCAGAAAAGGCTACTAGTACTGCACCCAAATCCGCATGCCGAGTAAATTGAGAAACCATAGTGCCGAGAATACATCATGCAGTAACTAACTACCATTCTCGCCAGTCTAGTCGCTCATTCCGTAGTCCCCTTTTCATCCTCCTCAGTGCTCAAAATGTGCAGACATCCTCCAATCAGCTGATGCGATAACCACAAAGCCTTATTTCGGCGAAGAAGGCGCATCAATATCTGACATTGCATTATGGTATTCCTGCTCACTATCACTCGGTAAGTGTACGCTATCAGAGTCCGCCACCAATAGATTTAGATCGTCTAACTTCTGTGTGTAACCAGCAAATCCAAATTTGCTTTTACTCTTGGTATTCACGCCCTCATGAAGTGACCTCAGTATGTCTGTGTCATATCGCTCAGGATCACTAGCATCTTTATTGACTATGCTGCTACTATCAGCGACCTGTACCAAATCCATGGTTGATCTGCGCGATGCGTCCTTAGTGACATCCATACTTTGCCTCAATACCAAGTTCGAAGAGTCATTTTCGAGCACACGGACAATCTCATCGTCATACACTTCATCAGCCTGTTTGGAAGTTAAGGGTTCTGGGGTGATTGAGTACTTGGTACTATTTCCGGAGTCTAACAGGTGAAGATTGCTCAGTTTTTCTGTATATCCCGAGAACCCAAACTTCTGTCTAGAAACGCGTCTGTCGTCTTCAATATCACGCATCACGTGTTCGTCATTGATGACAGAATCGTCGCCATCTTGGACACTGGAGCTTTTGCTTGATGAGTGTGATCCGTCTTGTGTTACTTGAATTGGTTTCAAATCATCTTCATTTGCATGTGATCTAGTACTAGCAGTTCTCAAATGATCTTCGCCATCTTCATTCAAATATCTCTTGGTCTTCTTTAGGTCTCGGGGCAAAATATCGATCAACGTACTATCATAATCAACAGTATCGGCTTGCCCAGTTTTCACGATTTCAGATTCGCTTATTACGGATTCAGGATTTGAGTGGTACACCCCTTTGTTACCGCTGGCGCTATCTATTGCTGTAGAAAACGTATTCTTGCCATTATAATAATCATACACGGGCGTCATATCAGTAGCAATACTCGGCTGAGAATTGGTCAGGTCAGGACCGACAAACTTATCTACAACGTCTCCATCTTCCTTAACCTGATCCGGGTATTCGTGCTCCACCAATTGATCTGTGCCCTCGACGTCTTGTAGACGTAGATTATCGACATCAGTGCGTGATTCTTGTTTAACTGCTTTGTAATTTGAAAACACGTGCTCTGATTGGACAGCGACTTTGTCGTCTGCTGATTCTGCAACAGTGTCAACAATTGGTTCTAATGACGGCATCACATCCGGGCTGCTATCAGCAAACGTCCTTGCCGATGACATGATGTTCATCATTTGGTTTAAATATCCCGGAAGTCCAAAAGTCGGTCGTCTGGCTGGTTTCTTCCTCTGATGAACATCGGCGGAAGGCGGACTACCTGGAAGATTATGTAGTTCTGCATCTGCGTCATTCCAGTTAATGGTCTCTTCTTTATCCATGCCTTCAACCGTAGTGTTACTCTCATCAACGAACTCATCCATTTCTAGTTCATTGATGGCGTCGTGAAAGTCTTGCTCGGAAGATGCATAAGAGGCACACGGATCGTCTGCTTGTGTATCCTCCTCGGTACGATTATCGTATTGTGCTGCTTCACTTGATACAGACTTTCGGATTTGGACAATATCACTCTCAATGTGTTGCAAATTACTGTCTTCAATGTCAGTGTGTATCCTTTTGGCTTCTGATTCACATTTGTATTCATTTTCATCAAGTTCTGCCGAATTCCCATCGTCCACATTTGTATTTTCTGTTCCCATAATTACACGAGAATGGGGTCCGGTGGATATAGATGAAGTGAATTGCGTAGATAGATGGTTGCGCAACGAAGCAGACGATAAAACACCGACACTGGACATTTTTGAAATACCGTTGCGATGTGTACTATCTGCGCAAGATTGACTCGGGTCAACAGGATCACCGGGATCAGATAGTAGGTCTAAAGATTCATGTTCAGATGGATCACTTGGGAGTCTGGTAATCACTGCAACTTTAAGGGCATCCTGTTCGGACGATTCGGTTCCACGAATCTGACTATATGAAACCATCCTGTCTGCTTCTACGTCTTCTCTTACAGAACATCGTATTGAATATTCATCGCTTTCACGTTCAGTGTCTTTATTTGGTTCTTTTTCGGAACCACTCCCAGACTTCAGACAGCTATCTATAGACGGTCTGAATTGCGTAGATAGATGGTTGCGTAACGAAGCAGACGATAAAATACCGACGCTGGACATTTTTGATGTACCACTGTGACGTGTATCTACAGATAGTTCACTTGTGAGTCTATTGTTGAGACGTATACTATCTGCAGAGGATTGAGTTGACCCAACAGAATCATCAAAATGAGTGGACAGGTCTAAAGATTCAGGATTGTTTTCATGATCATATTCAGATAGTTCTCTTGTAATTCTATTGTTATGACGTATACGATTTGCGCAAGATCGACTATGCGCCAAAAGATCACCAGGAGAAAGTTGGTCTAAAGATTCGGGCGAATCATATCCAGATAGTTCACCTGTAAGTCTGATAATCTCCGCTACTTTAACGTCATCCTGTTCGGACGTCTCAGGTCGACTAATCCGACTATAAGAAACCATTCTGTCCGTTGCTTTATCAGTACTTGCCATCGGGTGTCCACCAATTTCATGTTCATTTTCTTCAATTGCTGCTTCTTCGAAATCATTCCCCGAAAAGAAAAGATTGCTCTCTGCAGTGTCATACGTCATGTCATTTTGATCAACCACAGTAGACGATGTAACACTTGACAAGATGTTGATATCTGTATTGTCCTGAAGTATAGTTTCATCTTCGCTCATGTCATCATCTAAGATCAGAATTTGTCTTCGCGGTTCAATGTCGTCTGATGTCATACGTTGGATGCCTGCGTGTGACGAACTGTAATCGTTCACGACGCGGTTATAGTTACCATCTGCAACAGCTATGCCACGATCAGTATCTCCATCAACGACGCTGTGGATCTCGCTCGGCTTTGTGTCATGAATCGACAATGAAATGCTAGGCTTCAAATGATTATCTGAAGTTACCGGTTGAATATGTGCGTGACGTGACGAGCTGTATTCGGTCATCAGACGGTTAAACCTATTCTCTGCAACGACCAAGTCGCGGTCTATATCTGTATTAGAGATATTGTGGATCTCGCTCGGCTTGGTGTCATGAATCGACAATGAAATGCTAGGCTTCAAATGATTATCTGAAGTAACCGGTTGAATATCTGCGTGACGTGACGAGCTGTATTGGGTCATCAGACGGTTATTCTCTGCAACGACCAAGTCGCGGTCTATATCTGTATCAGAGACATCATGAATGTAACTTGGCTTAACGTCATGAATTGACCGTGACATGTAAGGCTTCGACGTGTCTTCTGAGGCCATTCGTTGAATGTCTGCGTGTGGTCGTGAGGTGTATTGGCTCATAACACGGTTATAAATACCATCCTCTACAGCCAAGTGGATTGATGATAAAAATCTGGGCTTCATATTATCTTCTGAAATCATAGGTTGAATGTCTGCGTGTGCTGAGCTGTATTGGCTTATTACATCATCGGTAACAACGGAGTCGTGTTCAATATTACTGTCTGCGACATCGTGACTCTCGTTCGGCTTGATGTCATGATCCAATAGCGAAATGTTACGCACCAAGCTATCGCCGTAGAGATTCGGTGGAAGAGATCGCTTGTCATTTATTTCAGTCGTTTGGTCCTCTTGCGAAACCAGACTGTGAGACCTCCGAGAGGATGCACTTTGTGTTTTGTTTTCTATGGTCGTAGATTGTGGTGTTGCGGTGAGGGCATTGCCATGTGATCTACTCAGCATAAAAGGCAGCGTCGTATGTTCTAAGTCAGGCAGGTGCTGCTCAAAGTTAACCTGAGCAAAAGACGGTACATTGAGCTTTGTGTTATCAACACCGTCTTCAATGGATGGAGTGAGAATCAATTGTGTCTGACCAGACGACTTTGAGTCCGTTGTTCCTTGCTCTCTGTTTAATGCCGCAACAACTGGACGGCCAACACGAGATTCTGTGGAATTTCGGCGATACATCTCCTCCAACTCGGAGTCAACCTCTGGTAGATCAGATACTGAACCACTCTCCGAATCTGCGTCATCGCTTTGGTCGGCATCGTCTTGATCGGTACTATCTTTGTCGGTATCGTCTTGAACGGCATCTTCGAATAGTTGTCGGCGTGCGACCGGTTTCCCCGCTGAAAATCCCGCAGACGACACAACTGACATTGATGATACGGATTGTGACGAGGTCCTAGATGAGCCATTAGAGCGTGCTCTTTTGTCTATGTACTCTGCCATAACAGCCTCTTCATCCGCAATTGTACCGTCACTTCGCTTGAGAGTCATCGCGGATATGTGTTGCTGGGGATGGACAGCTTTTACATCCGGGACCGGGGACAGTGGAAGAGATACTTTATCTACTGAACTTCGGTGCATTTCACTCATTTTATTGGTAATTGATCTGCGTTTTGATGGGGTCTTTTTAGGTGACACCGGCACTTCATTGTACGTCACGACTGAACTGTCTGTCCTAAGTCTTTTCCTTGACGACGTACTCTTTCGGGGACTTTCAATATCATAGTTATCATCAACCTCGTCCAAAGGTTGCTCGTGTCCTATATCTTCAACCTGAATAGTAGGCGGCTTGTGTTCATCGGTGGTACCGCTACTAGATTTGAATATCTTGTAAGCGTTTGAAGTGTTGAAGTTGTTCAATTCTGTTTTGCTGATTTCTCGGAGCGCCTCATGTCCGCCATTCTGGTTGTTAGGCAAAGCCTTATGGTCCGTGCCACCCTCACCTGGGCTGCCGTGTCGCATTGACGCCTTCTGCTTTCTGAATTAAAGGAAATGAATGAAAGTGACGGAATGAATTTTTCAGAAATTATTAACAAAATAGTCGAAGTTATATTAATAAATCGACCTGAAAATGTGCAAAGCATTGACTGTACATGTAACCATACCGATTCCTGTCAAGTCAAAAATACTTCGGTCTTATTATACCAGTTGCAGTAAAACATGACTTTTATATGACGCATCATTGTACTTCATTAACTAAGGCTTTTTATCACTTCTCCACACCACTTTCATGACTTTGAGGATCTGTGTCCACACGAATCTTCAAACGGGAAAACTCCAAAAGGCAACTGAATTCGGCGGCAGACACGCCGTATGCTGATGATGAGTAGAGAATCCCTTGGACCGAACAGTTGGTTTGCCATCAAAAGTATACAGCACACATATACTGGTATTAATTTGAAAAAGTACAGGAGAGCTAAGTCACTATTCTAATCAATACCAACCTTTTCTTTCTCCAGCAGTAGAGGACCACGGACAAGACCACGATGAGTGCGACGATCCAGAGAGCGAGAATGGATGCGATCAGCTCAACCACGGCAAACTGACCTGGGAATGGTAAAAGTGCAAAATAAGGGTTGTGATGGTTATAATAAGGCGATGAAAAAAAACCCCAACCCTGTTTTACTGACATACGGACTTCCCTGGTAGGTCAGGCGTCCCCCCAAAAAAAATCCGTTTAATGCTGGTGAATTTTCAAATTGCACGAAGAATGTTTAAACATTTCTAAAATATTTCAATTTTTTTCAAAGCATTAATAACAATTTTATTTGTTGTTCTCCAAATAAATGTCAAAATAACACACACAAAAACAAAATAAAATAAAATAAAGTATTCGAAAAAAATGAGTCGACGGTCCAAAATACTGATATACAGTATAAGTATTTTTCACTAGAAAAAACACTCCATTCCTCTCTAAATTGGGTATTTTTACTGAGACATTTCACAGCCTACTTACTGTGTTCACAGTGATGTCCATGATAGCCTCGTGGACAGGTACACATGTAGTGACCTCCGTGTGGTCCCGATTTCTCTGTGCATGTGCCACCGTGCTTACACGGGCTCATCTGGCATGTTACTACTCCTAAATATGGAATACATAACAATAGGGTTAAGTGAAGTAGAAAAGTATTTCAGACAAATAAAATTCGCTTCACCTTTCTTCATTATTTCAGTACCAACTGTTTCAAATTATATTCGACGTAAATGTGTACTGTTCGTAATGAAGTACCTGTATCTAATCTAATGTGTCACCATTATCGTATTTATATATATGTCTTGTAATTTGCCCACCTGACGTATCAACGTCCTAGAATCATAACACTTTCCACGCGGCACGCGGATATAGTTTCAAAGTCTATCTCACGGATTATTCTGAACCAATACTAGACATGTTTGTACCTATTCCAATGCAATTCTCATGGTGATTCCAAATATGATAATGAAATTCAATAATTTCGACATTTTTGAAACATTTTGTGAAATTTTGGAATGTCGTCTGCAGACGCTGCCGCGTCGAAAGTGTTGAGTCCGGTAAGCTCTAAGGTGTGAACTAATGTAAACACTTATAGCAAATGGTAGACGTTGTATATAGGGCCTTTTTGGGGCCTTTTTTCCCTCAATATTTTCATATAATAACTATTGTCTTACCAAGGGAAGCATCAGCCGTGTCTATTGTGTCATCCACCATGATGACAACACAATGATAGGATCCACTGTCTTTAGGTTTCACGCCAAATATGTGCAGTGTGTCACCTACAATTTTGTATCTGAGGAAAATAATATAAACCTATTATTATTAGACACATTGATACACATTGTCCAGTGTCCACCTATACTGTAGCGCGTTCGTCGGGTCAAAATTCTGGCTGTTTTGTATACTGTTCAATTAATATGATGTTTAATTAAACGCGACATAACATGATTATTCAGCCTAGAATTTTAGTGAGTAATGATTCGTGGTCAATCATTAATCAATACGAACATCAACCTTTAGATTAACCGTGACCGACACCGTCTGTGGCAAAGTTATTATCAGTAGAGCGCCCTCATGTCGTTAGCGCAACTCGGAATCGGTCAAAATCGGATCTCGGGATCACATTCGTCACCCTCAAATTGAACCAATTTATGAAAACGATGTTGCAATAAAATATATATAATACCATAACTGAGATACTAATCTAGAAGGATATATGACTACAATAGTGTTTCAAACAGGAATTAATCGATTAACAGGACCTACAAATCTACACTCTATACAGAATTATACTCCAAAAATATAAATTGTATTACTAGTATGTTTGCCTCACAACCTCATCAACTGGGCTCATCAATCATGCCAATGCACTGACATTTTGCTTCAAGAGTCTTATTATGGCAACCAAAACGTGGGAAATGATCAAGAGGACAGCTAAAGACCACACTCACCCTCAAGCAGAGAATACAAAACTAACTGGGCCAGACAGTAGGAATTGAATGATGGAAAGATCGATTTGGCAAACTTGTCTTGGAGTCCGACCTAAGCAATCCCCATACCTACCTTGAACTGTGCATGGTGAAATCTTCTGTTATCTTCTCGCCTGTAGGCGTCATCCAATAGATGTCTTTGGGTGTCTTTCTATGATCATAATGGCATTTGACCTCAGTAGCGCCACCTTCATCCTGCAACACGGCCTCGGAATGGTGTTCTTTGTTTAACAAAATGGTAAATTATGTTATAAGTTATGAATCGTATATTCTGTATCTTGTAATACTGTTTTGGTATATGTCTGTGTCGATTGTCATCAAAAACAAACACAAAAACACATCAAATGAAATGAAAATGAAAATGAAATGAAATGAAATGAAATGAAATGAAATGAAATGAAATGAAATGAAATGAAATGAAATGAAATGAAATGAAATGAAATGAAATGAAATGAAATGAAATGAAATGAAATGAAATGAAATGAAATGAAATGAAATGAAATGAAATGAAATGAAATGAAATGAAATCAAAACAAAACACACAACACACAACACACAACACACAACACACAACACACAACACACAACACACAACACACAACACACAATACAAAATACAAAACACAAAACGGTAAATTATGTTATAAGTTATGATTCGTATATTCTGTATCTTTGTAATAATGTTTGTTCTATGTCTGTGTCGATTGTCATGAAAAACAAACACAAAAACACATCAAATTAAATGAAATGAAATGAAATCAAAACACAACACAACACACAACACACAACACACAACACACAACACACAACACAAAACACAAAACACAAAACACAAAACACAAAACACAAAACACAAAACACAAAACACAAAACACAAAACACAAAACACAAAACACAAAACACAAAACACAAAACACAAAACACAAAACACAAAACACAAAACACAAAACACAAAACACAAAACACAAAACACAAAACACAAAACACAAAACACAACAAAATCCTTACCCTTAACACATGCCTCCGACACACACTCTTTCCTCTCTTCTCGCTTCCCCTGGCACCGCCCCTCAACGTTTGCTTCTGCAGGGCAAGATCTTTGCCGGATGGACACGCCATCGCCGCACGTGACCGAACATTCACTCCAGACTGTCCAGCTTGACCAAGCAGACGACAATTCGTTATTGGTGGGACTCATTTTGGCGGGTGATTGACGTGATTTGGTTCTACTGCCCTCTTCTGGTATTACACAATGAGCAACTTGGCAGACGACAGACTCTGCAGAACTGCCGCCACCGCACATTTTGTTTTCCTGAATATCACAGTGCCTACGGCGAAGTTTCACTCCAGGTCCACAGGTATGAGTGCACGTTGACCAGTCGTCCCAATTGCCCCACATAGAAACGCGGTCTGAAAGTAAAAGTCATAAAGTATCCGCAAAGCACCAACGATTAAATACACGTATATAATGTCAAAAGAAAAATATAATTAATCACCCTTTAAGACTTTGTGTCCTTTTACTTGAATGAAATAATTGCCGTTATACGGAATATAGGGACTCAAATGAGGCCACAATAGTCAACAGACCTCAATTACAGAATATCCTTGTGGTTTATGTGTGAGGAACCTTGTATAAATACCACTAATGCTGCAATTATACACTTCTATGCCTCCACGAAGTCAAGATCCCTTCAATTATTGAGATTGAAAACTATGGCCGTGTATATATGACCGCATCCAATGTTAACAATTTTCGTATATTAAATTCGTAGTCAAAATATAAACACAAACAACAGTACTAACACTCACCGACACATTGATGAATTGTGCAAGCTTGTACATCGACGTCCTTCCCCGGACATGGTATCTCATTGTTTGTGACACACAATCGTCTACGCATCTGGTGACCCACGCCACATGTCTCGGAACAGCCTGACCAATGCTCCCAAGACTCCCAGTATGATGGGACGCCATATTGTGCATTTGAAGTCGATTGATCTATTTACACATTAGAAAGAAAGAGCGGGAAAACATCATACCACGCGGTACAGATAAAAGTTTTGAAGTGATATGGCTAACCGTAGTTTGAAAAAATGGTAGTTAGCAAGAAAAATAAATTGGCGAAGATAATCTTATCATCAGCGTTGATGAACAGAATGATGATAACTTGAAACTCTGGTGTAAATATTAGAGCACATCCTGCATATTTCTAACGAGTGTATCAAATACAAAGGTACATCTATAAATATGATCTAAGATTCACTAAAAGGAAAAAGGATTGAGTATGTCTTTTACGCGTTACTAATTCAGATTCGGGAATCATTTGGATGCAAATTAAAATAAAGTTGTTGAACAAAAAATGAACAATTATCACATACCTTGGTTAGTTTTAACCATCTCCGGTCTGTTGACACCAGATGAAGGGGAATATTGGTTGCCATCATCATCATAGTCCTGATCCGAACCAGTCATTTGTTCCTTTCCTCTAACACCCTGATGGGGTCCTTCAGGATTACGCAGCAGATTAGAGTCCTCACGCCAAGGTAGCTGATATCGTCCGTGTGCTTGACGCCGATCAGATTCAAAAGTCCCAACGCGGGAATCTTCATCATTCCCCGGCACTTGAATTGGGCGACGATCTAAGGTAGACGTCTTTGCAGGATAATCCCGATCCCCTGGCTCTTGGTATCTGTCATATACTGGTTGTCGATCTGAGGCAAACATCTCCGCACGGTAATCTTGATCTCCAGATATCTGATATTGTCCGGGTATTGGACGCCGATTTGTCCATCGAGTGTCTTCCCTCTGTAAAACTGGGTTATGTTTAAGGCGATCCGGATGCCAGCTGTTGTATTGTGGTCTGACAAACTCTTTCAACGGTGGAGCTGTGGGTTTCCTTTCTTCAATATAATGTGCATGTTTTACAGTTTTAGCTTGAGATGGTTTTCTGTCGTCGTCAGATGATTCAACTTCTCCACCATCGGACGACGCCTCCATAATACGTTTCAGCTTCTTGATAAACTCAACATCATCGTCTGTTATCGCAGATTCTGTCGCAGCTTCACCAGTTCTGATATTGCCCAACTTCACGTCTTGAGTTTGTTGCCGGTCGTTGTCTTTGGATTGAGATTCGTGATCTACAGCATTCTCATCGTTCCATTTTGGCGTCAAATCCTGACCATCTGTGTCCCCCTCAAAAGGATGGTTCCGGGGTGCTTCAACATTGTTGACATTCGTTATATGAATTGATCCATCATTATTACGTTCTTTACTGGATAACTCCTCATCCCTCTCCTGTGCATCTTTCACAGACCTTTCCTTCTGCATTCCAATATTGACTGAGTCGCCATGTTTCTGTAGCGTATTGCCATTGAAGTCGATGTCTACCTGTTCAACAGGGCTTGATCCGTTCATGTGTGACGAGATTTTGATTTCGGGGGCGTTGTCTTCAACAACAGTACCATCAGCCATCGCAGACTGTGGTAGTGGCGCATTCTTGCTGTCAATGTGGATACCATTATCCTGCTGATTAATAATGACTATGTTCTTGCCATTATCAGCAGACAATTGCTTCAATATATCCTGGAGTTTGGGATCCATCTTAAGATGATCTTTTGCTGCAGCAGGTAAGACATCTAGCAGAGTATCCATTTCTTTCGATGGTTCATCTGAGTCGTGCCGACTATTGTAATCCAATATTGTCTGGATGAGATCATCGTACCGGTCATCTTGTTTGGATACTTCATCAACCGCCTCGTGCTGTTTATGAGCATTGTCCAAGCCGAAATCCAAGTGGCCGTGATCTTGATTTGCCAAGTCTTGAACATCCTGATTAGACCAGCCGTTAGATTCGGAATCGCTATTACTTATTTCACTCAACGTATCATACTTGTCAGCAGTATCTAAATCACCATATGAGGTGCCGGTGTCAGGCAGGTCGAGATACTCCTCCTCGCTATGACGCAGTTTGTTCCCTCCCTGGCGATATGCTTCATAAGCAGCTTCATTAGCTGTGCTTACATCCGCTGCATCTTCTTCTGCAGGGTCTAAATTACCATACGCTGGGCTTGTGTCAAACAAGTCTAGATAGTCTCCATCACCTCGCAGTTTGTTCCCTCCCAGGCGATATGCTTCATAAGCAGCTTCATTAGCTATGCTTTCACCAGCTGCATCTTCTTCTGCAGTGTCTAAATCACCATATGCTGGGCTGATGTCTAGATAGTCCTTATCGTTTCGCAGTTTGTTCCGTCCCGGGCGGTACTTTTCATATGCAGCAACATCCTCTGCATTGAAGTCCGCAGAATCTAAATCACCATGAGATGTACCAATCGCGACCATATCCAGATACTCTTCATCATCACGCAGCTCATCAAATCCCTGGCCATAATCTTCATAAGGGACATCATTATATAGGCCACCATCCATATTATCCAGAATAATTTCAGAATAATCCGGTATCTCGCGGGACCTCACAGCATAGAATGGGTCGGATCCAAAATAATTATCTGGATTTTCATAATTAAAATATCTACTTTCGTCATATTCATCCAAAATATCGTCAGTATCGGCGTTGTTGTCATTTAGAATATCGACAGGACCAGCATTTATATCCAAAACATCGTCATTATCAGAATGTTCCTCTAAAACGTCCATTGCTTCGTCAACGAAATTTAATATTTTGTGATAAGGCTGTGTAGGATCAGGATGACGGTTCTGCGACTGGAGGTTTACATTTCCCTCCTGACGTGAAGATGGTTCCTCTGGTGGGTACGTACCGATATGACAACCTTGTCTTCCGCAGTTATCAGGACTTTTATTTGCCGCGAAGCTGTTGGTGTTGTCAACATTAATGTTTGATAGAATTGAAGCCTCGGTTGAGAATTCATCAGAAGTTTGTGTTTCATCTTCATCAATAGTTTCGTTGTTATTTACTTGGTTCTCTTGCGTATAGTTCAATCCAAATGAATGAACCCTGTCGTCAGAAACGAGGTCGGTGGCGTTTGGCTTGTTGTTTTTTCCATTCTGCCTACTCATCATAATGCTATCGTTTGAAGATGCTATTGGTTGACTAACATGTTCTATTTGTTGACCCCTTACAGAGGAGGTACCATTCATTGTTGCTTGGCTCATTGTGGTTGCTTGGCTCACTGTAGCTGACATGCTAGCAGTGTCAGGGCTAGTGGTTGCTTGGCTCACTGTGGATGCATGGCTAACAATTACAGGATCAGTAACATCCCTGGGTGGAGAATGAAATATCTTCCCTGAAGAATTTCGTAACAAAGTGTCATCCGACAACAGCAGCGTTTCCTTCGATAAGACATTTTCTCTAGCATGGATATGTTCTTTGACGGCATCCGTATATTCCATTTGCTCTCGACGGAGTTGCTCCTCGTGGTCGAGATGAGTGTGGTTTACATGACCTTCAAGAGTACCATCTTCGTGGTATAACAAACGACGGGATAAATTGGTACGCTTTTCGTCATTGGGTTTTGATTCATCTACAAGATCGATTATGCCAGAACTATTTGCCCGCGTACCGTTCCTCCCTCGATATTCTTCCCCATCTTTCACTCCAGTAAACAGATTATGATACTCTTGTAAAATACCAGCGCTGTGATGATCCGATCCGTCATCCAAAAGTTTGTTATCTATCTTTTGATATTCTGTCAGAAGAGCACCATTCCTGTGTGATGTATTTGTCTCTTCGTGATCTGTTGCATTGTCAATTGCTTTGAACAAATGTTCATATTTCTTCAGAGTGTCGACATTTTCACGTGTCTCAGGCAAGGGCGGTTCGTTATCAATTAGCGGATATTCTCTCATACTATTACCGTCATCACCTTTCTCCACGTTGTCATCGTCATGATCCAGATACATTGCTTCCATTTGAATGGGTTCCACGTAACTATTGACAGACATGGCGGCATCTTCAAAGTCTGACACATAGGTTTCTTTGGTGGACGGCAACACGGTTATAGTATCATCATTCTCGGCCATGATTACATCTTCTTTTATCATACGATATCCTTCATCGTTTACAGCACTTTCACCTTGCTCCACATTGAGACGTTCTGTTTCATCACGCAAGAAACCATGAGATGACATGTCACTTTCTTCCGAGTCAAGATCCATAGTTTCTATGACAGAGGCATTTGCCCGCGTCCCGTTCGTTTCCCGGTAACCTGAAGCATCATTCATGCCATTAAATAGATGATGCACTCCCCGTAGAATACCAGCGTTTTGATGAGCCGATACACCGTCCAAAACTTTGTTATCTATCTTCTGATATTCTGTCAGAAGAGCACCATTCCTGGGTGATGTATTTGTCTCTCCGTGATCTGTTGCATTGTCAATTGCTTTGAACAAATGTTCATATTTCTTCAGAGTGTCAACATTTTCACGTGATTCAGGCAAGGGCGGTTCGTCATCAATTAGCGGATATTCTCCCATACTATTACCGTCATCACCTTTCTCCACGTTGTCATCGTCATGATCCAGATACATTGGTTCAATTTTAATTGGTTCCACGTAACTATTGACAGACATGGTATCTTCTTCAAAATCTGACAAATAGGTTTCTTTGGTGGACGGCAACACGGTTATAGTGTCATCACTTGCGGCCATGATTCCATCTTCTTTTATCGTACGATATCCTTCATCGTTTACAGCAATTTCACCTTGCTCCACACTGAGACGTTCTGTTTCATCACGCATCAAGCCATGAGATGACAAGCCACCTTCTTCCGAGACAAGATCCATCGTTTCTATGACAGAGGTATTTGCCCGCGTCCCGTTCGTTTCCCGGTAACCTGAAGCATCATTCATGTCATTAAATAGATGATGTACTCCTTGTAGAATACCAGCGTTTTGATGAGCCGATCCGTCGTTCAAAACCACGCTATCTATCTTCTGATATTCTTCCAATAGAGAATCGTTTGTGCGTAATGTATTGATCTCCCCATGATCCCGCACGTCGTCGTCATCTATTGCTTTAAATAAATGTTCGTACTTCTTCAGAGTGTCTATATTTTGGTGCGTTTCTGACAAGGATGATTCATTATCAATCATCGGATGTTTTCCTATATCAACATCTCCATCACCGCTTTCCACATCGCCAATTCTATAATCATCATACATTGGTTCTATTTCGTCAGGTTCTGCATCCACATAACTGCTGACATCTCCATTTGTCATAAGATATTCATTATCACCTCTGTCGGGTTCACCTCGCTCCACATTGACATGCTCCGTGACATCATGCACAAGATCTTCATCCATATTTCCTTCTTCCGAAACCAGATCGATAGTTTCTATGAGAGAGTTGTTTGCCCTCGTCCCGTTTGTTACGCGGTGATCTGCGGCATCATTCATTTCATGAAACACATGTTCATAGCCCTGAAGAATACCAGCGTTTTGATGAACTGATCCGTTTTTCAAAACTTCTGTTTCTATCTTCTGATATTCTCTCAACAAAGAGTCATTTGTGCGTGATGTATTTGTCACGTCCGTTGCGTTATCCATTGCTTTGAATAAATGTTCATATCTCTTTAATGTGTCCACATTCTGAATTCTTGTTCCATCGAGAGGTTTGGCGCCTTCGAGTACACTTTCACCGTATATAAGTTGGTCTTCTTCAAAAGGTTTTTCAACCATATAAGTATCATTACCCGTTGCAGTTTCATCATAATAAATTGGCAGGGCCGTTCTAACAGTTGGAGGTAACACTGTCGTAAATGGTTTTGTTGACGTAAGAGTGTTTGCCTTATCTTTTAGCCGATATTCTCCCGTGTCATCATAACTCTCACTGAACTCTTGATCTTTCCCCGTGTCAAGCAATTCGTAATCTTCACGCACCGAATCTTCATACAGGACAGACTCTCCAGCAGGTTCGTCTCCTTTGTAAGTCTTGACTGATGCGGACGCTTGTTCTGAATCCGATTCGATGGTAGATGACAGCATAGTCGTATAAGAATATGGTTCTGATGCGGTGAAATCGCTTTCTGTCTTCTGATACTCTCTCATATTCATCACTCTGTTTCCTTCCTTCGCATCAACACGAGCGGAACCTTCATTGACATAATCATAATTCAGTGGCTCTTCGTTAATAGACTCCAAATTTCCATAGCTTTTAGCAAATGTTATATCCTCATCAGAATTTGACATATAGGTTTCAATGGTGGAGTGCACAATCGTCGTAGTGCGAGATCGCTCAACCACTGGCGATTCACCATTTGTCTTGTGATACTCCTTTTGATCAGTATCAGTTTCAGTTTCATCTGGTTCTAGATAGAGACGGTCTGTTTCTTGGTCCATCTCATTGTCATACACGTTGCCTTCTTTGAACGTAGCGTCTTCAGAATCTGACACTGACAAATACGTTGTAGTGGTTGAAGGTAAAATTGTCGTGGAAGGATATTTCGCTGATGACACAGATACCTCATGATCTGATGTTTGGTATTCCCTAACGTTATCACCTCTATTCCTTGTCATCTTATCTACATGCAGATGCTCCACGTTGTCGTGCACTCTATTGACGTCATAAGTGAACTCTTCTTCAAATGAATCTTTAACTTTATTACTGGTGGTGGACGCAGATCGATGTTCAGTATCTGATAATTCACGATGAATAGTGGACGGCACTAACGTCGTTATAGGATTTGTTCCTGGCACATTTACTTCATCATCTGTCATTTGAAATGCTCTCATATCGCTGTTACTTGCATCTTCGATTACATCTAGGTGTCCCAACTCGCTGTGCACAATATTGGCAGACGACATGTGCTTGTCTTCAACGAAAGGTTCTTCAGCTTCAAAACCATTGAAAGGAGAGATTAGAACTTCAGAAGCTGCCAAATCAGATTCAGTGGTAAATGACATTGATGCCGGAGTAGGGTACATTCCTGATGTGTTTGATTCACCATCTACCATCTCATATTCATCAACGTTATTGTTGCTGTCACTTTTGGCCATATCTAAGAGTTCAGAACCTTCATGCACAGCATCGACATACAAAGAATCTTCCTTGATAGGTTCTTCAATTTCATAACGGATTAGAGGCGAGGTGACCTTTTCAGAATCCGTCACGGGTGCTGATGGAGTAAAGCCCATCGACGTGGTAGCTGGTTTCTGTGCCAACCCTGAAGCCGTCGTAATGGTCATGATGTGTGTGTGAGAATATGGCGACGTCGTTTCAATGTTTGCGATATTCTTATCCCTCACATGGTTATCGATTTGAGTGACGGTTTTCTGTATCTGTTTCTCAGTATGCGTGAGTGGTCTCTGTTTCTCTCTTGAATGTTTCCCAGTGTCCGTGGAAGATATTTGATTCTCTGTTTGAAGATTTTCAATGTCCACAATGGCTTTCTGTGTCTGTGTCAAGTGCTTCCCAGACTTCGTATGGGCATTCTGCTCATATATGTCCGTGTGGGTATTTTGGTTTTTTTGTATCTGTTTCCCCATTTTTTTGACGGCTTTCTGTTTTTGTGTCGAAAGCTCCCCAGTTTCGGTAAGGGCTTGCTGCGACTGTGTCGAGTGCTGCCGAGTATCTGATCCGGGTGTCTGCGTCAATATTGAAGGCTTTACACTCACAGTGTCCGCAAGGGCTTTCTGGGTCGGCCTCGTTCCCGTTTTAATTTCCACGGGGACTTGCTGTTTCGGTATCGAATGCCTCTCGGTGTTCGCGAGCGATGTCGGATTCTGTGTCAAATGTTCAGCAGTGGCCAATAGGAACTTTGGCTTCTGTGTTGGGTACGTCCCCGTTTTATGAAATGCTGGCTGTTTCGGTGTCGAATGCTCCTCAATGCTTGCGAGCGATTTCGGATTCTGTGTCGAATGTTTATCAGTGGCCAAGAGGAACTTTGGCTTCTGCGTTGGGTACGTCCCCGTTTCAAGGAACGCTGGCTGTTTCGGTGTCGTCTGCTTCTCATTGTCAACGAGAGATTTCGGCTTCTGAGTTAAGTGTTTCTCAGTGTCCGTGAGAACTTCCGGCTTCATTGTTAGATGCTTCCCAACAGTTTCCAAGACGATTTTCTGCTTCTTGTTAGGATGTTTCTCAGTGTCTGTGAGGATTACCGCCGTATACGTTGTTGACGTCCCCGGTTTTGGAATGGGTGTTGGCGTATCTGTCATAGGACTGAGAGTTGTGTGGGTATGTGTTGAATGCGTCCCACTTTTTGTCAATGTTGTGTGCGCATTTGTCGAAGGGATCGCCGTATTTGCTTGGTATTTCTTGGTAGTAGCTGGATTTATTTCCAATAATTGTGACTTTTTGTTGCTTTCTGTAACTTTAGCACTCATAGGCGCTGTTATATTTGTAGTTGCACTGGCAGTTGTAGCTATGCGCCTGTTGTTGTCATCATCTGATATAATCTCGTTAATCACCGTTAACATTTGCATCGATTTATCTTGGACCGATTCAGAATCCGGCAAAGCTAGAGTTGTAGTTTCAGTTTGAGCGTCGGTCGATAACGGGAGAGATGTCACGTTATTAGTGCCATGTTGTGAATCAATCGCATCCGTTGCCCTGGTAGAAGATGAGGGTCTATGTTGAGTACTTTCATATCCTGGAAATATATGCTGCAACACTGTCTCCACCAGGGCCCTCTTATCTGGTAAGATGTCTTGTAAAACTATATGAAAAGTTTCAGGTGAAATGTTCATCTTCTCTAGATCCTTCAATTCTGTAAATAGATGCATTACATCCTGTTCGGATTTACTTTCCGTTTGCTTCAAGGCATCAGATGTAGTTTCTGTATTATTGGCAGCGTTGTTTTTCAGGAACACAAGAATTTGTTTGACGGTGTCCTGGATGCTGTTTAAAACATTAGTCATATTGTGTGAAGTGCGGTCACTGCTGTGAATAAGTTTCAAAGTGGCGGCTTCCGTGGTAGTTGACATGATTTCAAATCGGTCGGTTTCAGCTGAACTTAACGGGCTTTCCGTTGAAGTTTTGGTAGCCGATTCGATCAAAGTGTCTGTAACGTCCCCCAGCTGTTGGGCTGCACTTTTTGTGGTAAATGGCGCAACTGTCGATCGAGCTTCGTCTGTCGAGTCAAGAGTGGTGACTTCAACCAGTGACTGAGTCGAGGTTGGAGGTTTTGATGTAGACCTATATTTAGCGGAATCTTCTTCATGTATCTGTCGTATCACAGCTGCAGCGATAATGGAAATTAGATCAGATTGATCGCTTTCAGTTTTTCCACTAATGATTGAGGTAGGTCTCGACGTACTCATATCATCTGTGGTAGATTCTCTCTGCTGCATCTGAAGAGTTGTAGGTTCCATTGTAGTAGGTTCCATTGAAGCTGATGCAAGTTCTCGTTGGTCTTTGTCTTTTGTGCCTGGAATGATAGCCTCAAGTTGTGACGGGAATCTCCCGGTTGCAGGTGAAGACACGGACATATCATGTATCTGATGCATTACAGCTTCTGCAATAGCTGAAGCGAGGTCTGATTGGTCATGGGTATCAACAGGAAGCACGTGTGATGACGGAGTTGTCAAAAAACTTGTGGTAGATGATGATGTAGACATGTGTTTTGTCGATTCTTGTAGATGCATCTGAAGAGTTGTAGGTTCAATTGTAGTTGATGCAAGTTCTCGTTGGTCTGTTTCCGTTGTGCTTGGAATGATAACCTCAAGTTGTGACGGGAAGCTTCCGGTTGCAGGTGAAGGCACTGACATATCATGTATCTGATGCATTACGGCTTCTGCAATAGCTGAAGCGAGGTCTGATTGGTCATGAGTATCAACAGGAAGCACGTGTGACGGGGTCGTTGTCAACATTGTTGTAGATGATGATGTAGACACGTGTTTTGTCGATTCTTGTAGATGCATCTGGCGAAGCAAAGACTGTGCAATAGATGATATGAGTTCTGATTGATCTTTGCTATCGGAAGAGCTGGCAGGTTGTGGTGAAATCGTAGCATCTGTAAAATCATTTATGAGATCGGTTGCAGTTTTGGCAGTAGATTGTACGAGTTCCGATTGAGCTGTATCTGTCTTCCTTAAAGTGGTGCCGTCTTGGAGTAACGGATGTCCCGTCGTTACTGTCGATGAAGATGTAGACATATGATTAGCAATATCTATTTTGTTGTTTATTTGACGAATCACAGCTTCAGCAATACTTGAAATGAGTTCTGATTGGTCTCTCTTATGTTCACTGGCAGCCCCTAAAAGGAGATTTTTGTAAATTGGCGTCGATGCGACTGCCATCGATTCTGCGATATTGTTTAAGCTTATCTGATCGGTTGCAGGTCGTGCAGTACTGGCTATGAATTCCGGTTGACCGTTTTCATCTTTGCCAGCAGTATCGAAAAAGCTATTTTTCGAAGGAGCAACAGCGAATGGCGATGCAGTCATTACATTTGCAATATTATGTACACTTTCCTGTTGCTCCGTAGGTTCATCACCCGTAGCTGATACACGATGCGGTGGTTCTTTATCATTTGTATCACCAGTAGAATCTGCGATGTTATTTACATCAATCTGATGAACTGCTGCTTCTGCAGTATCGGACACGGTTACTTTGAAATTGTCATCATCAATATCTAATGGCATTTTCTTCGCCCTCATAGCATTAGGTATTTGTTTTGACGTCATAGCATCGGTAATATGCTGTTCAGATTTCTGATGATTTACAAGCTCTGAAGTAACTGGTACAAGGAGTTGTGACGTGTCTTTGTCATGAACACTAACTGTATCAAGCGACGTTTTCGAAGTAACAGGCTGCGATGCAGTAATTTGTTCTACAATTGTCTGTTCATATTTTGGTTGATTAACATGTTCCGAGGTTGCGAAAACAAGTTGCGGGTGTTCTTTTTCCTTAGCAGTACCACGCGGCATCTTCGTCGAAGTAGAATATTGCAATGTTGTCATAGCTTTTTCATCATTCGCTGCATTATTTAAATGATTTCTAGGTTCTGCGGTAGTTGATGACACAAACTGCGACTGGTCTTTTTCATTTTCACCTACAATGTCCCCCACGAATTTCTTCAGCGTTGCGCGTGGTGATGCCGTCATAACATCGGCAATATTCTTTACAGCTTGTTTTTCATTCACAGGATCTGCGTTAGCTGATACAAGTTGCGGTTGATGTTGATTTCTTGTATCAGTAGTACTAAACGGAATTGGTAACGAGTTAGTCACTGTCTCGGCTTGACTGTGCACATTTCCCTGACGATTTACACCTTCTGTGATAGTGGTCTCGAGTGTGCCCTTTTCATGTTTCCCAGGGGCAGTGTCAGCGTTTAACGGTGCTCTCATCGAAGTATGAGGCAACGACGTAGTCGTAACATCGGCGGTATCGTAAACAGTACTCTGAAGAACTACAGCATCTGTTGTCGATGATATGAATTCCAATTGGTCTTCACCCACTTTGCCAGTACTTATCATTTCCATCGTTGAAGTGGGATGCAGCGTTGACGTGTCTTTCGACGTTAATGTAGTAGCCACAGACGAATATACTTCAATGTAGCGTTTAGTACCTTGAAGAGTTACTGGTTCCGTGGTAGCTGATACGAGTTTCATGAATTCCAATTGATCTTCACCCACTTTGCCAGTACTTATCATTTCCATCGTTGAAGTGGGATGCAGCGTTGACGTGTCTTTCGACGTTAATGTTGTAGCCACAGACGAGTCTTCTTCAATGTGGCGTTTAGTACTCTGAAGAGTTATTGGTTCCGTGGTAGCTGATACGAGTTCCACCTGGTGTTCATCATTGTCACCAGGTGTATTCATTTGATCAGATGTAGATGATGATACAATCTCATTCTCCATCTCGTCATGTCTGTTCATCGTTGCCGTATTGGAGACAAGTTCTGAGCCACTTTTGTCTGTGAGTAACTGGTTTGCAGTCGTTATAAAAGATGATGGCGTAGTCAGGTTATCCGTGCCATCGGTTATATCACCTTGAGACATTGTCGGTTTTGTTGTAGCTGGTCCGAGTGCCAGCAAGTCCTTGCCTTTCTTATTGATTCTAGTCACCAGAGATTTTGGAGAGGTTAAAAGTGACGACGAAGTTATATTATCTACAATTGCATGCCTTGGTAGTTGCACAGCTGGTCTCTCGGTTGGTAATTTTAGTTCCGGTTGGTGCTTGACGTTGTCACCAGTAGAAACAGTTTGTTGTAAAAATGGGGTTCTTGTTGAAGTTAAAGGTGACGAGACCGAAGTAATAGTATCTGTAGTATTTCTCTGATGGATTGCAGGTTCCGCAGTCATTGGCACAGTTACTTCACCTGTGTAATGACTTTTCGTCGTGGGATGTACTCTTTCATGATGTTCTGTGAAGCTAGAAGACGTGCTTCCCTCCTCAGGGTTAACCTTCTTGCGATTTCGAAGAAATCTGTTACTCCGATCTACTTCATGTTGATCCAATTCCGGGTGTAAATGTGTCTTCACCATTCTCGTGTACTCTTCTTGTTCACGTTCGCGCAGTTTCTCTGGAGACATCAGGTTGCCTTTAATAACTGGACTTCCGGTGTCTTCTTCCTGTAATTTATCACGAGACGCGTGTTTAGCGTTTTTCACCTGTCGAAATAAGGGACCATCTCGAAATTGATTCGATTTCATTCTAATCTGCTCTCTATTTGGTTCAAATTTACCGCGATTCAGCTCTGCTGTCTTTCTTCTCTGTTCCTTGGAATTATGAGAATGTGCCAAGTGATCGATCAGTTTGTTTTCTTTGCTCCAATCCATATCGCTATTGCCAGAAACAGTGCCATCCAAATGCTTACCGGCATAGCTTTTCCCGTTGACCTGCTGGTTAATCATACTATCTACTTTATCAAATCCAGCATTATTATTAAATGCGTTGTAATGTTTGACGGATTTCGGCGCATCTGGCTGAACATCTATTTCGTCTTCTAAAACCCAAGGTGGGATCTTGCTTCTACCGCCATGCACACCGCCGATTCCTTTGCGCTCATCGATTGATGTTGAAACGGGGACAGTATTGCGGTACAATTGGGGGTTACTTCCAGAGCCACCATATCGTGGATTAATTTGTCGTGAGCCTTCGTCATGATCCGTCTTCGGACCGGCAGCATTACGGTGATTTTCCTGATCATTGTCGACTTGGTAGGATTTGTTTGCGTCGGCGAGGTAAAATTTGTCCGAAGCAGCGTTTGTATCGTCAGCAACCACATTCTGATCTGCGGTGTTCGGATCAACGTCTTGCCCAATCATTGGACCTTCATCTGCATATTGTGATATCACTGAGCCTTGAGCCTTGGTTTGATCCACCATGGAGCCTTTTTCATCAAATTGAGATCTAACTAAGCCATGATTCCCGTTTTGACCAATTACAGAGTCTTTGGCAATGTCTTCGCCATGACCCGACATATATTCAGGCAAAGGAGATTCCTGATGTGATGAATGATGTTTATCAGAGTGTGATCGATATCTTTTGATGATCTCGTCAGTAGGATAAGGAATGAATTGGCTGTCACGATGGAAAGCAGATTCTACAAGAGGGGGCTCGACGATTGAAGGCCTTTGCAATGATGGTCTATGTGTTGGCTTCCAACCATTACGTGAATGATGTTTATCAGAGTGTGATCGATATCTTTTGATGATATCGTCAGTAGGATGAGGAATGAATTGGCTGTCACGATGGAATGCAAATTCTACAAGAGGGGGCTCGACGATTGAAGGCCTCTGCAATGATGGTCTATGTGTTGGCTTCCAACCATTACGATTTCGGTTTGGCATCTTTTCAAATATCTTGGGCTCTTGGGGACGTAACAACGGTTCTCTTAATGTATTTCCTCGGTTTGCATTATGTGCAATTTCATTATCCCTAGACAGATCTTCGTCTTGATATTTATCGCCTGTCATCATATTCTCCCTCAATGGCCCTGGTTCATGACTGTCGTACAATCTGTTATGTTCAAGCGGATATTCAGTTGTGGCGGGAATTTGGCGGACGACTTCTTCAGCTTGCGCAGACGACACTTCGGCTGACAAGCTATCGTCTGAATCAATGCTGAGTTCATTAATGGAGTTTCTGTTAGTTTCACCATGATGATAAGGTTGCTTCGGAATGCCTTGATGGTCCAACGTGTTTGATCGAGCATCTGTCAAAGAAAAATATCAAATAGGCAATGTAGTATTGCAATGCAAGCAATGCAACTTGCTTCGTTCATAACTGATTGACGCTGTTCGCACAAGTGCCAGGATCCGTCATCATTGAATGCGTGGGTTTTAAGCTGGCAAATTTGAAACAAAACACATGTGAAATTGAACTGCTAATAATGGAATACGTTACTTCATTGTACAAAGGTAGATGCACAGGGCATAAACACTCTAGCGTAATGTAGGCCTAAGGCCAACACACAAAAAAAGAGTTGACTTGCCCTTTCCGACCGACCCGAATTTTCGGAAATCTAGGGTCGCTATTTTTTTATTTTTTTTATTTTTTCAAAAAATAAAATATATATATTGGAAAAAAAATTAAAAAAATTGAAAGAAGCACATAACAATAAAAAGAAGAAGATGAAAACGTGTTTTTGAGTAGTATCTGCTTGTTTAAAAATCCCAACCAAAAAAAAAAATCAAAAAATCCCCAAAAAAAATCTTTAAAACGTGTTTTTTGTGCAGTAAATTTTCAAAAATTTTCAAAAGAAAAAAAAGAAAAAAAAGAAAAAGAAATCAGACCGTCCGACCCTGACTTTGACCCTGAAAGGGCAAGTCAACTTTTTTTGTTTTGTTGGCCTAATGGAAGCTTATTCCGGAGTGCAATAGATCAATGTCAGCTGACGTTTTACGTGAAAATTAAACAAATTCAGTATTGATTGACCATTCACCGACATGAATATCTAACAGTTACGTAATTCCCAATTAGGGCCTACACTCTTAGAAAAAATGGTTCGTTTAAGAACCCTTTTTTGTCCCGCGGGGAGCACCTTTTGGCCTAAAAGGTTCTAAAAAGAACCTTAGAATGGTTCTTTGAAGAACTTTCAAATTTTAAATAAGACATAAAGGTATATTTACTTTTTTGTTTTTATGTAATATGCAAATTCAAGAGAAATGTAAACAAATTTAGTCCTTTTCAACTGTTAAAAATCATTTCTTCTTGGCTAAAAACATTTTTTACCGTTTTACCAAGAACCATTGAGGGTTCTCCATAATTTTTCCCCAAAAGGTTCTTGAAGCTTGAGGAACCATTTTCTTGGCTAAAGAACCCTTTTAGAACCTTTTTTGGTTCTAAAAGGAACCCAATGAAATTTCTATAGGGTTCCTTTTAGAACCAAAAAAGGTTCTAAAAGGGTTCTTTAGCCAAGAAAATGGTTCCTCAAGCTTCAAGAACCTTTTGGGAAAAAATTATGGAGAACCCTCAATGGTTCTTGGTAAAACGGTAAAAAATGTTTTTAGCCAAGAAGAAATGATTTTTAACAGTTGAAAAGGATTAAATTTGTTTACATTTCTCTTGAATTTGCATATTACATAAAAACAAAAAAGTAAATATACCTTTAGGTCTTATTTAAAATTTGAAAGTTCTTCAAAGAACCATTCTAAGGTTCTTTTTAGAACCTTTTAGGCCAAAAGGTGCTCCCCGCGGGACAAAAAAGGGTTCTTAAACGAACCATTTTTTCTAAGAGTGTATGACCACTTGCTAAAGGACTTTGCAGCAGTGGCATAACCAGCAAGAGGGAGTTGGTCCTGGTCTCCATCCAGACACGGTTACCGTACCGAGTAACATATAAAGATAATCGTTGAGTATCGTGCGACATCGGCAGATAATAGTTGACACGGGAGTTGACATTGCTTCAACATGCCCAACGACGGAAGTATGGACGGGCCATTAAAGTTCTTCTGGATAAATTTGCCTAAATCCTTCATTCTTCAAAAGAAGCTTGAAAGTATTCACAGTTTAGTTGTAAGTAGTGACAGCAAGATATCAATTGAAGACATTATCACTTACTGTTACTGTGAGCCGCCTCTAACACGATGTCCTGGGAGGATGTTGCTTCCGTTTGACCCTCGAAATTGACCGTGACCCGGAAGAAGAAAGCCCGCTGATGGTTGACATGTTTGATTGGTGCGCTGCATACTTGACGATTGCTGTGGAAGAGAACAAAACAATTGGAAGTCTCGTAAATGTGGTAGGATTAGTTTGTTAAACATTTTTATGTTCAATAGCCTACTGTTAGAGTTCACTGCTCATACAAAATTTAATTCCAAACATGGACATGTATGCAGGGGCGTACTAGGGTCTTCAATTTTGGAAGGGGGGCATGTGGGGAGTCATCATGGGGGCATATCTGACTCTTTTCTGCCCCCACCCCAACTCCTCTGGTTACGCCACTGCATGTATGTAACCTATTGATTCGTAAGGACACTGCAAATCCACGCCTGAGTTTAATGTATAAGCGCATACAATTTTGGGTGTTATTATCCGGTGACAATTCATGATATGCCGAATAGAGACCACCAAGTCACACAAGCCATCTTTGGAGTACATTAAATCTAATCCTTAAGTTTCAGGACACCATTTTCGTGTTTTTGGTAGACATTGCTAGCAGTTTTTAGTTATCATAGTATACATGTCGTCGTTGTCGTTCTATGGATCATGGCCGATGCTTTCAGTGTGATCCTATTGATGATGGAGCGCCCCCGTTGTCTATTTTGTGACATGCGATGCGCAGAGATAAGAGATAGACCAGTTGCTTCTTTAAGGGGGCTGTGCACCTCCAGGTACAGCCTCCGTAAAACTGCCGTAACTTCTTTATTATTCATTAAATCTATATAAAAGTATACATTTTCTTGCAGAAAAGGGTTCAATGAATCCAACCATGATCATGAAATTGACCATTTTGGGAGAAAATTATAAAAAACACGTTTTTTGACCCATTTTAGGTTTGGAAAAGATAACTCAAAATATATTTTGTTAAATTTGATCATACTAGTTTAATTATATTCCTCATGCAATTCCCTAGGAATCGTTTTTTATTTTTTATTTTTACTTTATTATTTTTTGAATTATCGAACAAAAAGTGCCAAAAAATATGATTTTTTACCAAAAAACGTGATTTTCACGATTTTTGGAGGTTAAAAAACAGGTTTTTTGGCACTTTTTGGTCTGTAATTCAAAAAAAAATAAAGTAAAAATTAAAAAAAAAAAACGATTCCTAGGGAATTGCATGAGGAATATAATAAAACTAGTATGACAAAATTTAACAAAATATATTTTGAGTTATCTTTTCCAAACCTAAAATGGGTCAAAAAACATGTTTTTTATAATTTTCTCCAAAATGGTCAATTTCATGATCATAGTTGGATTCATTGAACCCTTTCCTGCAAAAAAATGTATACTTTTATTAAGATTAAATGAATAATGAAGAAGTTACGGCAGTTTTACGGAGGCTATGCGAAGGTGCACATCCCCCTTAATGCCGTCAGTCTAACCGAGCTTTGGTCTGCCACGTTTGGAAAGCTCCTTGTATTATCACCTTTTCTAGATTGTCACCCTCCCGTATTATACATGTAATATAACATATAACCGACTAACATGGTGAGTCTAAGCATAATTTGGAGATGATCGCTGATTGCTGTGGTAAAAAAACCCATTTACAAACATTGCTATTATGGAAGAAAAAGAGGTATCTATCTGTTTTAAAAGACTTTTGGATCGTCTTAGGTGGGTAGATCAGAGAAAGTGTGTCCTAGGCGAGGGGTCACATATTTTGACCTAACAGCAAACACGATACGGATGAACATTGTAATTCACTTTAACGTTGGCTATAGACAACAACCCCAATGTAACAACGTTTGGATTGACTTACATGCACTCTGGTATTGGTAGCTCAATGTGTCCCCCACCTGTCGTAGAGGGCACAATCTGCTGCCAACGGATGGCTACGACGTTCTCATCCTCATCATGTGCCTCGATATCAATGTGAAATATATAGTGATCCGCCCCTGGAGCCAATGTGGCATGTCCGTGAGCAGGTTTGGTTACTTTTAGGCACGGCGCTGTGAAACAAAGAAACGAGAAATTAGTTACATCTCAGCTGCTTAGTGCAAACGGTTACCTAGTAGTGAACGGATATCCCATGCAAGGAAGCTGAAGATTCTCATGGATGACAGGAACAAGATTCAGCAGGCAGCACAACAAACTGCGCTACATTCTTAAACATACACTGTTAAAACACTGTTTAAAAAATTGTTGTTTAAAACAATTTACCCAACATTGTTTAAATTTTTAAACAACATTGGTTAAATATACTTTGATTTTCATAAATTTAACCAAATATTTTGGCGCAATGTTGGTTAAATTTTAAACAACTATTGGTTAAATTTATGAAAATCAAAGTTTATTTAACCAATGTTGTTTAAAATTTAAACAATGTTGGCTAAATTGTTTTAAACAACAACATTTTGAACAGTGTTTTAACAGTGTATGATATGTTGACCCTCATTTGACATGTTTGAAGGGTCAAAATTGGCTAAAAAGGGTCCAAATTAAATTGACTAATAAAGTGGACAAAAATAAATGAATCCTAACCTTTTATTGGTCAATTTTGACCTTTTACATAAGGGTCAACTTTGCACCAACAACTACAATGGGGTTATTATTGACGACTATATTTTTCTAAGTGTGTAATGAGTGAAGCTCAGTAAAACACTCCTTCAGCGGTTATAACAAGAAATATGTATACGATGGAATAAAGAAGTCACTAGGACCAGTCTAGACCAGAGTAAGAGAGCGCCCCCTAGGGCCCTTAAAATCGTCACTGGAAGTAATCACAGATAAAAGGTCAGCAGACGGAGAGACGGATTCAATTTACAACGACTTCTACTCCAAAGAGAACACTGCGTCCACCTCAGCTCTTGGCGCTATTGATTGTCTACTGACCATTGACCAATTGGAAGCAGAACTAATGTGCAGAGGACCTCAAGGAAGGCTATCGATAGCTTGGCCCTATAGAGAGCCAAAGGTGGGCAGTGGTGGTGCGATCACTCCTCATTGTATCAAATGCTACCGGACTGAAAGATCTAATGTAAACCTCATCGTCTTCATCCTTCATTTTCCGGAGAAGTGCAGGAGAACGGCAGATGTTCATGTACGCCACCTTTAGTAACCTCGCAAAGGCATTCGACAATGGTGAGCAGAGAAGAAATTTATGAAGTATTTTTAAAGTTTTCGGAGTTCTTTCATCGGATGTCCACCCAAACTGAGAAACACGATCGAATCCGTTTCACACCAACATGAATGACACAGTGTATTTTAACGACAGCTCTTCCTCCTAACCCTTCGACATTTGTAGTGGTGTGAAACCCACAGGGATACAAACCAGCCTTCATAGACTTTGGGATCGTCTTTGCTCTAATATAGGGAGCGCAACACATACGCTCTCCATATATAGTATAGACTTTATGTGTTAGGAAAGGCTTACTGGCTCTAGTTTCTATGTGCACACGTTTTGGTCAATGAAATGTTGATATGTTTTACTCACAACATACCTGAATATGAACTCAACATTACAGCGCACTTTATTTTATACATAAACAAACCGCCGCATAACAACGTAGTGATATTCCTGATTAAATTTGGCCCCTGGTCTGGGTGCGTGGGTAAATCGGTCACCGAAATTACAATTGCGTTCAAATCACCCAGTTTAAATGCCAGAACAGCAACTACACATTTCAAATACCAGATACAATTACAATGTTATATCATAAACTGTAAACATATCCCCAATTTCTTGAGTCTTCTTCGACAAATAGGAACTATTGTCGTACTCAAAGCGAGCAAGAGACCTATTTAGTGGTGTGCTCCATCTACATCTGAAATACGATTTTTGGACAGCAGAAAGGCAGCGGCAATTAGGCATCTAAATACAAAACAAGCGCAGCAGTCAGCAAACTCTTCAATCTATCACGCCTCAGAGCCCGGAAGACAAAGAAGCGAGACTTTCTCATCAGAGACATGCTGTTTGCGGACGATGCAGCAATTGCAACCACCCTCAACCTGGGAGGGAGTAGGGACTTGTTAGTACGGTGTCCCTGAAGGCTCAAATCAAAGTATACGTGTAAAAGTATACACTCTTAGAAAAAATGGTTCGTTTAAGAACCCTTTTTTGTCCCGCGGGGAGCACCTTTTGGCCTAAAAGGTTCTAAAAAGAACCTTAGAATGGTTCTTTGAAGAACTTTCAAATTTTAAATAAGACCTAAAGGTATATTTACTTTTTTGTTTTTATGTAATATGCAAATTCAAGAGAAATGTAAACAAATTTAATCCTTTTCAACTGTTAAAAATCATTTCTTCTTGGCTAAAAACATTTTTTACCGTTTTACCAAGAACCATTGAGGGTTCTCCATAATTTTTTCCCAAAAGGTTCTTGAAGCTTGAGGAACCATTTTCTTGGCTAAAGAACCCTTTTAGAACCTTTTTTGGTTCTAAAAGGAACCCTATAGAAATTTCATTGGGTTCCTTTTAGAACCAAAAAAGGTTCTAAAAGGGTTCTTTAGCCAAGAAAATGGTTCCTCAAGCTTCAAGAACCTTTTGGGGAAAAATTATGGAGAACCCTCAATGGTTCTTGGTAAAACGGTAAAAAATGTTTTTAGCCAAGAAGAAATGATTTTTAACAGTTGAAAAGGACTAAATTTGTTTACATTTCTCTTGAATTTGCATATTACATAAAAACAAAAAAGTAAATATACCTTTATGTCTTATTTAAAATTTGAAAGTTCTTCAAAGAACCATTCTAAGGTTCTTTTTAGAACCTTTTAGGCCAAAAGGTGCTCCCCGCGGGACAAAAAAGGGTTCTTAAACGAACCATTTTTTCTAAGAGTGTAAACTATAGTATGTTGGATGGTCGAAGGTGGTGTGGTGGCGTTTGTGCAGGGGGATGAGCGGCAAACAACCATGCAGAATGTGCGAACCACAATGGACTAACCAGAATGGATGAACATTTTGAACATGCAGAGCGGTTGAAAGATACCAAGAAGAACAAGTTTTAAACATAATGGACGAACCAGAAATGACGAACCAAAATGGACGAACTATAGAATGGATGACCAATTTGAACATGCAGAGTGGATGAAAAATACCAAATAAGGAAGAACAAGTTTTAAACATCCAGAATGGACGGACCAGAAATGATGAACCAATATAGCCAGGGTCAGTGCGCATGCGTGGAATTGCCCTGATGTAACCCATGGGGGTCCCATGTGGTCAGCCCATATGGGACCCTGATAGGTTTACCCAAACGTAGCCCATTATGGCCCTTGTAAAACCCACATGGGGCCCATATGTGGTCAGCCTATATGGGACCCTGATAGGTTTACCTAAACGTAGCCCATTATGGCCCTTGTAAAACCCACATGGGGCCCATGTGGTCAGCCTATATGGGACCCTGATAGGTTTACTCAAACGCAGCCCATTATGACCCTTGTAAAACTCACATGGGGCCCATGTGGTCAGCCTATATGGGACCCTGATAGATTTACCCAAACGTAGCCCATTATGGCCCTTGTAAAACCCACATGGGGCCCATGTGGTCAGCCTATATGGGACCCTGATAGGTTTACCCAAACGTAGCCCATTATGACCCTTGTAAAACCCATATGGGACCCATGTGGTTTGCCCGCACATAGCCCTTGCCCTGATTGCCCACATGTAGCCCACGTGGGGCCCATGCATACGTGTTGGCTGGGTTATTATTATCTTTGCCCCGCCACCAGCGACGACCTCTGTTTACACATTTGTATGACAAGAGGATTGGAAAGGCAGTCACAACACTTCCTTTTCTCACTTTGCGAGTGTGGACTAACCCCGAACTATTAAACTGGGAAAACAAAGATGTCAGTATATGCTTGTGTCATCAGCACACTGGTATGGCAGCGAGACATGCGCCAACTATGCCAGACATGAGAGAAGACATTTCCCCATGAGGAACATTCACCAACGTATTCTAAATTATCCTGGCAAAACGAAGTATCAAACGTCAAGGTTCTGACCTTTGCAGAATCTTGCTCCATCCTGCTCAAACAGAGTAGATTTATATAGTTGGCTGGATGGACCATCGTATGGAGGATGGCTCTCAGGGGAACTACAGGCAACTCGCAGTCACATTAAGCCTTTTCACACCGAGTCGACGATCAATATTTGGAGCCTAAATTCAGCCGTTCAAAATATGAAGGTCATTTAATAAGTTCTACCTCATCCCTCACAACTTCGCCAATAAAAACGTCAGCCCCAAGAAATTGGTCATGAATGTAGCTAGAACACATCAGACGCATAAATTGTACACATCCAAAATGCTTTTGATGTGTTCAAATGAAACCGGTTTTGAACACCCGCAGAATGCCTTTCATGTGTTCATTAAGTGTTCTGAACTAGAACACATCCAGAACGCTTTTGATGTGTTCAAATGTAACAGATT
>CM069448.1:51482150-51582976 GCA_035610835.1 Ophiura sarsii
AGAGAGAAAAACAATATTTACGCAACTTTTATTATCAGCCATTGTTTGAACTTTTATTATCAGCCATTGTTTGTGTTTCCTTCGTTGCCGTGTGCGCGCAGGTAGGCGCGATCGCGCTTTCAGCGAAGGCGCGACGCATGGCAGAATTCGCGCATGGTTTGATTATTACGCGCAAACACGTCACATCTGCGTCACAATCAATACGTCAGAGATCCTGGGGTCGGCACGTAAGCGAGGCGTTTTCCGGGGACAATTAAGGAGTCAGCACCCTTTTTATAAGAAAACCTTGATATTTTAATCATAGGCCTAATATAATGCGTTTGCGGCTGTTTTTGTTACTATCAGCATGACCAGCTAGCAATTTTTCATTTTTCAGAACGTTGTTTAAACATAAACATTTTGGTTACTGAAACGTTTTGAAAGTATACGTTCTGGAGCACTGGAAAAACGTGAACACATTTTATGTTGTAGAATTCGAACGTTACGTAACGTCCATATAACGTCACAAACGTTTCCACAACCTGGAAAGATAATTACATTGGGTTTCCATGACGTGGTCTCAATAAGCTTCATATAGGTTCATGAAATGTATAGGCCTATTATTATAGTTAATACGTTCTAAAAATGATCGGAATAACCAGTTTATTATCACGTTTTGAAAACGTCTTCATATAGCGTTTTACAAAGACGAAAAAACGTAACTAACCAAACTAGAACCTAAGTTAAAACGTTTCCGAAACCGTTTATGTTTTAGCTGGGTAATTTGGGTTACAGCAGGGATCCTATCTTCACAAAACATGCAAAGAAAGACCGTAAGACGCCAACATTTGCCTGATCCATCCCCGAGATCTATCTCCAAGTATTCACTTTACTTTCGCTGAAAATATTAAAGGTATATTATGTGATCTTTCCAGGGAACGCCCTCAACATCGAAAAAAATTTGAAAGCAGATTTTCTTGCAGATTTACATTTCTGATCATGAATCGTACATGGGCGATTCCACGGTAACACGCGTTACATTTAAGCGCGCCATTCTTTATTCTCCTCTCTATAACTGTAAAAGTAATTTGAATAAAGTTTTCATCTTTTGTATTGTAATACCCAAGACTTAAGGCTTGATCCTCATGCTAACACCAATATGAAATATTAGCTCATGTTAATGTAATCTTGACCGCTCCGAATATCGGTAACACGCGTTACGAAAAAAGACGCACTAAAAAAAAATCCCAACTTTGTTTAGCTTGTGTATTTCAACTAACCAACCTACAATCAATTGGTCACTACTGTAAGCAAGTACCTTTATAAGGTTTATAAAACTAGAATAATAACAAGAATTAAAGTTCTCACTTTTTTGTAAAATGCAAAATAGTCGGTAACACGTGTTACGGTAACACGCGTTACACTTTGTCCCGCCATAATTTACTAGCCTTAGATTCTTTATTATATTTCTAAATTAAAATTAATTTTGACTTTGACAATTGAACTAATATAACATATTAACCATAAATAGTGATAAATAACACTTGAAAAATTGAGGTTTTAGCACGTTTTCCTGAATATGAGTTTGGTAACACGCGTTACGACATTTTGATGGCCTATTGTAGAGTGGTGGTTATGAATTTATCTAATTGTTTACTATTTTTAAATAGGACCTAACTAGTAGAATTAAAATTATAAGTGGTGTAAATTAAAACCAAATCAATAAAGTAAATATTTTCAAAAAAGTGTTGCTCCGGTAACACGTGTTACCATTTTTGGGGTAAGAAAAGTAGAATTTTTTCATAGTAAACATTAGCCAAATGTTGTAACATTTTTTTCCTGAACCTTTGCATGAGCTTTGAACAACATAGAGGTAAAAATAAATCTTTTGGAGCAATTTTCAGTTTTTTTGCTCCGTCACATTTTCATGGAATCGCCCACATACATTCCAAGTTACAAGGACATACGATTCTTAATTACTTCAAAATCATGGTTTTAGAGTGAAAATAAACTGTCGGGTTAACACGACAGTTTGTATTTTCACTCTAAATTCACTCTAAAACCATGATTTTGAGGTAATTAGGAATCGTATCGCTCTGTAACTTGGAATGTATGTACGATTTATGATCAGAAATGTAAATCTGCAAGAAAATCTACTTTCTAAAAAAAAAATCATGAATAGAGGGCGCTCTCTGGAAAAGATCACATAATATGCCTTTAACACCTTCTATGATAGCTGCCAATATTTAACTTTAGGCCTATTTATGTTCAATATTTGAAAGTTGAATACTTCAAATGATGAACATTTTATATCGCTATACACGCAATCTGTCTTCCATTGGATATGGGATTTAGGAATATTGCGTTATAAAGTCTAAAGTTCGTTTCGCGACATTGAGCATGTCATTGTTCCGAATAACCGAATAAGGGTTCAGGGACAGCGTGTGCGTGGAGGGTTGAGGTTATGGCGTTTTGAATGAGGAATAACGTACAGAATAGCTAATGTTTCAAGAACAAAACCCCGATTCAGAATAAAGGTTGAATTTATCAGGTCTAATGAAAATACTAAACGCCAATGTGTTCTAGTGTAGGCCTATAACCAAGGAGTTCCATGTGTAGGCCTATAACCAAGGACTAAGGAGTTCCATGTTGATGGCGTGCCTGGCCGTCTGCACTCAGGATGAGACAGAACTTCTTGTACATGTTGTATGACCCTTCAACGATAGAATGCATTATCTCTGTATCTGATACGGCGGACCTTTGACTTTGGACCGAGCTTTGGACAGACCTCGTTTTTGATAATGTCAATGCCGATATCAATTGACCATTCACCTAGAGCTATTTAATGTCTAAATAGTTTTGACATTTGAATGTGTACAAACAAAGATGGCCTTTGTTTTGACGCCCTCAGAAAGTTAGATACATCATTTGTTGCACCTTGTATCCCTGATAAAGATGGAAGAAAAATATTTTTAGAAGCAGTATTTTAATTGGTTATTCAAAAAGTAGGGCCTATATCTTGAAATTAACCAATCATAAAAATTGTTAAATAGGCAGGCAGTGCCCAGAGAGTTCAGAGGCAAGGTGTAGACCAATGTGCTCTCAGTAGAGTGTTCCACTGTAACCAATGTAAAATTTACCTTACACGCATTTTATCCCTGTAAAAGTTAAAACGTTAATGTAGCATTGCAGCATTGGACCCTATGCCTATTTGCGTCTAGAAGGCTACACGTGCCCTGATAATAGGCCTACATGCGTCTCGTCACGTCAAATATGAGAGAACACAGGGATAACACAACCAGACTATTCCACCCCACATATTCCGCACATTAATATCTATTATCAGTATACGTTATCAAGAAATATTCACACTCATGTTTCGAGACCATTGAAGTCAACTATTGTGTAATCCGGGTCACGATTATGCTGATAGATTAGGCTATAGATACATTTTACATGCCCGCGGTTTACTTGAATTGTACATTGGACTAGGCCAAAAATATGACCATTTCAAAGTGTCAAACATGCTTGTTGCGGCTGTAACAAGACAGATGATCACGAAATGTAAAACAATGTTTTAGAAATCGAAGTTTTACAGTTCAAATTTGAACCTCATTAATAATACTGGAAGCTGCCGCTATACATGTACATGTATTAGAATGAAAGTTCATCTGTGTTGGTGATAAATAATATGAAGTTAAACTTTCGATCTCAACACAAGAAATATTTACCTGGAATTTTCAGGTGTTACTACACCTTTCATCAGCAGACTAATGACTCGACTTGACCTTTTGGAGGTGTGACATGTAGTTTTCAAATTTGAACCTCAACGCGTTCATAAGTTTTCATATGTGTATATAGGCATTAACCCTTACAGCCCCGTACCCCATGAAATCCCATTTCCCAGCCTGTCGGTTCCACCTGGCGCTGAGGTTTTTTGGGTGAAATAATGGCCCCGGGCTACATAGCTGGGCGAGTACACTCGCCCAGCATAGCTTCCCCCGTGGCTCAGTTGGTAGAGCGTTCGACTGTCAACCGAGAGGTCGTGGGTTCAAACCCCGGGGCGTGGCACCTCTTGTTGTGTGTGCTTTTTTTGCTTGAAAAAAAAAATCGTTGGAAAATCTACCGGGAGTGTTAGGGTTAAGGAACGATTTTTTTTTCTTCTTCTTTTTAATTTTCACTTTTTTTCTCTAATTTTACCTTGATTAACCCTTACAGCCCCGTACCCCATGAAATCCCATTTCCCAGCCTGTCGGTTCCACCTGGCGCTGAGGGTTTTGGGTGAAATAATGGCCCCGGGCTACATAGCTGGGCGAGTACACTCGCCCAGCATAGCTTCCCCCGTGGCTCAGTTGGTAGAGCGTTCGACTGTCAACCGAGAGGTCGTGGGTTCAAACCCCGGGGCGTGGCACCTCTTGTTGTGTGTGCTTTTTTTGCTTGAAAATCCACCGGGAGTGTTAGGGTTAATGAAGATTTAATCTTAAATAATGTACCAATAGTGTTGCATACAATGGGGCTGGGATGTTTGTGCGAAAAGTAAATATTTTAGCGGTACAAATAGTAAACACATTGCATTTTATGAAAAATTATCAAAATTATCAAAATGACAGCCGCAGCTACCATTTCTATCTTTTGGACTCTGACCGTTTTCCGAGAAAAGCAAACAAAAACGCAAGCTAAGCAAGCGGGCTTTTACGGAATAAATGTTAGCCCTCACAACCCTAAGTTTAACCCAGCCCGCTATACCTAACCCTAACATTAACCTTAACGATTATCCAAACCCCCAATCCAACCCCCACCCCGCCCCCCCCCCCCCCGGGCCAAACTCTAATACTTACTATCAAGCTTGCTTACTATAACCCCGAAAGCCTTGCCCTAGGCCTAAAATACGCATCCGTGCGTCGACATGAAGTTACGTTACCTGCAGCTCGGAAAATCCAGCTCTCCATATTTATACACAATCTAAATCAATAATTGTATAACTGTTTACACTTGCACTTGGAACTCAAGTGGCGTGTTAAAACAATGAGTAATAACCAAATGCTATCACAAACAATACAATAAATTATGACAATAGTTCGGTGACTCGACTATCAGCGAATCAGACCATCTGAGCAAATAGAAAAAATTGCGATAAGAAAACAACAAATTAATCGGTTTAGTCTGGCGCAAACCTAACTCATCGGAGGACGTAAATGCGTGGTGGCGGATAGGCGGATGATCAGGGCATCGTTAACACCCGGGACCTATCGGCTACGGTTCAAGGAATTTTAGTGGAGATATCACTATTTCGTGAGAAAGTTGAAGGAATTTTTTAACATGTGACTTTTATGAATATGAATCACAAAGGTAACACAGGATGGCCGACATTGGCAGTTTTATTTGGAATTTTCGGGGTTACTACTTTTGAGTAGTTTCCTCATCACCACCGCGGACGGGCGCCCAGATAATATCGGGTAGGTATTGGGGCAAATAGGGGGATCGAAATATGTTTGTACCATATTTAGGACATAAGCCGTCAATAGTATAAATTGGGATCACTTTGGAACGTGAGACAGACAAAATATTTTTGCTTGAATCTCACTTTTAGATTTTTAAACCAATGTTGGTTAAGCTGGTTGCAGGACATTTTAACATAAAAGCGCTACACTAAATACAATCTTGGATGTTTCGGATGTTTGGTCACATATTACACAAAGGTCAAAAGGGGTCAAGGAACAAAAAGTCACAGGTCAAATGGATTAAATTAAAAAACCACCAAAGAATAGTTAAATGTAATTGAAGATTTGGAGAAATAGTTACGAAAGTGTATAAAAAGTGAACAAAGTTTATAACCCATTTTTTTCATTATGATTTGTTAACCGTAACACTTTCCACGCGGTAACGTCGGTTCCAAATGTTCACAAAATGTTTCAAAAATTAGCGAATGTCATCACCATATTTGGAATCACCATTAGAAATGCATTAAAATAAGAACAAACATGCCTGTTTTGTATAATGGTAACACTAATAGACGCGGGGAAAGTGTTAAGTCTAATTGAAGCAGGCCAAATGTAATGAGAATCCGATCAATAAAATAAATAGCAACCTGGTCGGCCACGATTTTGCAACATACACATAATTAATACCCTAAGCAGACTTATTTTACAAAGGGCCTTGTCCAATGACCAAAAATGGTTCTTGTCTTTTTATTCAATGTTATAGAAATTGTATGACGTCAAATTATGAACACGTTCATTCAAATGATGTCAATTTCAATCCATTTTTGACCTGTGACCCCATGACTTTGATCTTAAATCAACAGCAGTTTTGTAGTCTAGTCTGCGGATAGCTCCTCCTCACGTGGCACTAGTTCGGTTTCATGTGCTATTGAATGTTAATATTGGTAATGTTAGTCTGAGACCTTATCAATATCTTATTTGCTCTGGTTGGTGTTGTTTACAAACATGATAAATGTTCCAAATACTTACTGATAAGTTGGTGGAAACTTTTTTGGGAGATCAAGAGAGACCGTTATCGATATTGGTGTGCGTATTTATATACATTTGATTTCCAGCAAGTTTATCTTAGAATTAGAAGTGAGCAGGACATCTAAACTGCTATTGCCAAAATAAAAGTCGGCTATGCCCTCCCTTTCACCTTGGTCACATAAGTGTTAAGGGTTAGTTTCGTTATAAGCCCCATGCGATCATTAACGTGACAATAAGGATGGTGATATCAGGAGCATCCTTGGTGTTTATTAAATAAAAAGATAAGTTAAAGGTACAGGTATCTTAAATAGAGATAAGTTGTAGCAAATTTTGTGGAGAAGCCCTATGCACCTGAGCTCAGGCGACCTTCACCCATAGGACAAGCGAACTTCACCCACAGGACAAGCGACCTTCAACCACAGGACAAGCGACCTTCACCAAAAGGAATAGGTATACACCGTACCAGTTACGTTTTTCCGTACCGTAAAAACAGCTGCTATTAGTCCGTAATAGCACTCGGCCCTGCGGCACTTGGTACTATAACCAATATAATGTTGCGTAATTCATGTTTTGTCACTGCAGAATTACGCAGGAGCGGCCTGGGTGCCCACACAACTACACTCAAATTCTTGACGGTTTACTCGACGGCTATGACAAACGATTGAGGCCCAACTTCGGAGGTAAGATATCTTCAACTTAGGCCTATAAATATTACCGGGTCACACTTTAATTAAGCACCCATGTTGCATTTAAGCAATGGCGGCGGAAGCATCATATAAATAGTGGGACGGGGACAATTTAGGAGGAACGAGGACACGATTGACCGTAAATGTTTAATTCCCAATGGTTTCAACGTAAACATGGGTTGTAACGTCAGGCCCTCTCATAATTATTAACTGTTAGAATCGAAACGTCAGGCCCTCTCATAATTATTAACTGTTAGAATCGAAACGTCAGGCCCCGGGGGGGGGGGGGGGGGGGGGGGGGGGGGGGGGGCAGTCAAACATAATGTTGTACACATGCGTGACCAAAAAAACGCGTAAAAAGGGGTGTTTTTTCAGTGTTGGACGCGTGACGCGCGTGACGCGTTAAGGGTATCAAAAGAAAAAGGGTGGCTTAAAATCCCGGCTTAAAATACAGGTCGAACGTGTTTAGGGTAACTTATTTTGTTCCCCGTTAAATAGACAAAACTTGTTTAGGGGTCATATTCTGGCAAAAACTTGTTTAGGGGTCAAAATTTGCAAGGAAAGCGCGCTAAAAACTTGTTTAGGGGGTAATTTTGCTTGCAGGGTAAAACTTGTTTAGGGGGTGTCTGGAAAAAATTTGGTCACGCATGTGTACACCATTATGTTTGACTGGCCCCCCCGGGCGTCAGGCCCTCTCATAATTATTAACTGTTAGAATCGAAACGTCAGGCCCTCTCATAATTATTAACTGTTAGAATCGAAACGTCAGGCCCTCTCATAATTATTAACTGTTAGAATCGAAACGTCAGGCCCTCTCATATTTATTACCGTGTCAGGATCGAAACATCAGGATCGAAACATCATATAAATAGTGGGACGGGGACAATTTAGGAGGAACGAGGACACGATTGACCGTAAATGTTTAATTCCCAATGGTTTCAACGTAAACATGGGTTGTAACGTCAGGCCCTCTCATAATTATTAACTGTTAGAATCGAAACGTCAGGCCCTCTCATAATTATTAACTGTTAGAATCGAAACGTCAGGCCCTCTCATAATTATTAACTGTTAGAATCGAAACGTCAGGCCCTCTCATAATTATTAACTGTTAGAATCGAAACGTCAGGCCCTCCAATATTTATTACCTGTTAGGATTGAAACGTCAGGCCCTCTCATAATTATTACCTGTTAGGATCGAAACGTCAGGCCCTCTCATATTTATTACCTGTTAGGATCGAAACGTCAGGCCCTCTCGTATTTATTACCTGTTAGGATCGAAACGTCAGGCCCTCTCATATTTATTACCTGTTAGGATCGAAACGTCAGACCCTCTCATATTTATTACCTATTAGGATCGAAACGTCAGGCCCTCTCGTATTTATTACCTATTAGGATCGAAACGTCAGGCCCTCTCGTATTTATTACCTATTAGGATCGAAACGTCAGGCCCTCTCATATTTATTACCTGTTAGGATCGAAACGTCAGGCCCTCTCATATTTATTACCTGTTATGATCGAAACGTCAGGCCCTCTCATATTTATTACCTGTTAGGATCGAAACGTCAGGCCCTCTCAAATTTATTACATGTTAGGATCAAATCGTCAGACCCTCTCATATTTATTACCTATTAGGATCGAAACGTCAGGCCCTCTCGTATTTATTACCTATTAGGATCGAAACGTCAGGCCCTCTCGTATTTATTACCTATTAGGATCGAAACGTCAGGCCCTCTCATATTTATTACCTGTTAGGATCGAAACGTCAGGCCCTCTCATATTTATTACCTGTTAGAATAGAAACGTCAGGCCCTCTCATATTTATTACCTGTTAGGATCGAAACGTCAGGCCCTCTCATATTTATTACCTGTTAGGATCGAAACGTCAGGCCCTCTCATATTTATTAAGTGTTAGGATCGAAACGTCAGGCCCTCTCATATTTATTAACTGTTAGGATCGAAACGTCAGGCCCTCTCATATTTACTACCTGTTAGGATCGAAACGTCAGGCCCTCTCATATTTATTACCCTTTTAGGATCGAAACGTCAGGCACTCTCATATTTATTAACTGTTAGGATCGAAACGTCAGGCCCTTTCAAATTTAGTACCTGGATAGGATCGAAACGTCAGGCTCTCTAATATTTATTACCTGTTTAGAATCGAAACGTCAGGCCCTCTCATATTTATCGAAACGTCAGGCCCTCTCATATTTATTACCTGTTATCCTTTATTAACAAATTTCACCTTTTATCAGCATCAGGTGAGGTTCATGACAAAATTGTACAGCACTAATTTGCTCAACAAAGTTGAAGCACCTATACTCTGTTGCTAGGGCCAAAAACCTTGGTATTGTATTGATGCAGGGAAGTGTGTGAACGTGCACTAATTAGGTTGAGTCTCTATACATTGGTGTGCACTCAAGCAGAGCTCGTATAGCAACCGGTCTGAGAAGCTGTGTGCTCAAACAACCATTTTTTGGTAGTCTAATGTGAACAAAATAGTGCTGTGTGTGCACCTAATATCTGGTCTGGAATTGCATTAAACCTCCCATGATACACATCTAATTGATACTATACTCAACTACATATTTCAGGTCCGGCTGTAAACGTTCAAGTTGGGTTGTACGTCGAAAATATTTTCTCTGTTGATGAAGCTTCTATGGTAAGAATATTAAAATGCTTAAATATTTAGGGCAGTGTGATACTTGATTCCATCCAATGTCCCGATGTCATTCCTTCAGAAAAGTGTGCGATAGTATGATAATTGAAGATATTAGCCTAAATGCATATGATGATTGAAGGGATTAGCCTATAATACGAAAATGTATGTTCATGGAATGCCGCCCACCCCTAAGCGAAATCCTGGACACGCCACTGGTTGAAATGAAATATGATACCAACTAAACCGTTGGGGCGAGAAAAGCAAGTTACAATAGTCGTAACGTCTAGTCTGCAGTGTCATAACTTCCCCCGGGGGGGGGGGGGGTACTCGGGTTTGGTTTGGTCGGGGGTGTGCCGCTGGAGATTCAAAACCCTACCCATTTCTAAGGGTGATTTTGGAAAAATCGGTACCCATTTTTAGGGGTTTTGCTTCATTTTAGACCAAATTTTCGCGAAAATAGACCTAATTTTGGCAAATTTTCGCGAAAATAGACAAACAGGACCCATGTCTAAGGATTTTTCAGTTGAGAAGCCTACCCATGGCTAAGGATGTCTCATGAAAAAACGACCCACTGGAGCGGCACGTCCCCGTATGCCTTACATACGTGAGTACCCCCCGGGTAACTTCCCTTAGGGTATTTTGTTCTGGGCATGCAGGAGTCAAATCACTCGGACGAAGGGGCAATGGCAGTAGCACAATTTTTTCCAACTTTTTCAACTTCGAGTGTAAAAGCCGTTCGAGTGGAGGGCCAGGGGAGATACACGGATAGACACACGGTTAGCATAATTGTTGTCGCGGGGAATGATACATTGCCAGTCTGACGCGGTCAGCAAGTTAGTAGTGAAACGTCATATCTCTCCACAGAATGCATTTTTAAACATGCAATTTTCGGTTATTTGTGTGCGTTCATATACAGGAAGTGGCAATGACGGTTTTTGTTCGGCAAGTATGGAATGACCCCCGCCTGACTTATGAAGGAACAGGTGAAATTGTGTTGAAAGGAGATGACATCGAGCTATTCTGGAGTCCGGATCTATTCTTTTTATATGAAATAAGGGCATGGGCACACGAAGTGACCACTTACAATAAGGCGCTTTACGTGTACCCAGACGGAACCATGTTTAAATCACAGAGGTAGGTAAAACGAATTCGTTATCATACATACAAATACACAATTCGTGACATTACTTATTGATGTGTGTATACAATCAGACGAGATTTAAAATACAAGATTCTATCAAATTGACTGAGTAATGAAATAGCAGATGAGGCGAGATAGTATTATTGTGATTGATAAATGCTTACTGTGTTCGTCAATCATGACGAACCGTTACAACGTGTGGAAGGGTCAGGGGCCATTGCTCCCCTGCTAGAAAGCTTGCACCCCTGATCTGCTGATGCCCCAAATGAAGTGACAAACTCTATGTATATTAACCAAAATAGTCAGTTATGGACCCCCTCTGATAAAAAGCCTATCCCCCACATGCCCCTACCCCAATTTGAAGACCCTAGTTACGCCACTGAGGGGGTGCCCCACCGTCTGACCTCAAGTATTGGTCTCGCCATTAATATTAGTTTCGCCATGGACCCTCTCTGAATTGTAATGTATTGATTTTTCTTTCAAGATTAAGCGTGGTAACAGGATGTCAGATGGAGTTACACAAGTTTCCTCTTGACAACCAGGAGTGCAGTATTCAAATGATGAGTTGTAAGTATAAGCCTGGTAGAATATATGCCATTCCATAAGTTGAATCATATAGGCGTATACCATTGTTACTAAGTATACCTCATGCATTACTTTTAATATATACCGTAATGACTTTAGATATCACCTATTGGAGTTCAGCAACAGTTTGCTTAATTTGTTACCGTAATTTCCGTGACGACTCGAGATACCACCTATTGGAGTTCAGCAACAGTTTGTTTAGATTGTTACCGTAATTTCCGTGCTATAAGCCGCGGCTTATAGCACGAAAATGACCGTATATTTGATACGTTAATTGCTAGCAGTTGGCAGGGGCGTATCCAGACGGGATGCGCGGGTTGCACGCACACCCGTGCCTAATTGGGAACCTATTGTTTGAGAATGTGACCTTATAGGTTTAGACTCTTGCTATCGGTATTTAATAGCTAGTTTTTTTCGCGCCGGTTTGGAGAAATTCACGTTTGGAACCGAACCGAACCGAACCGAATCAAATCGTGATTCCATACCTCTAATTTATTCATTTTCTCTCTATTTTAGATGCCTACACATCCGAGCATCTTAATTTGACGATTGTGCCAGACGAGGTAATACTGGACCCTAAAATATCAATTCCTTCATTTCACCTTACGAAGTACGAGAGCTTCATACAGCTGAATATGTACGCACTTGGTAAGAGAACAAACAAACCAAACAAACCAACTATGAAAATAGCTTTGCGCTCGATAAATTATTTGTTTGGAATCCTCTCGTTATTAATTTTTAATAAACGTAAATGCTTGATGAACAATAAATGGCAAAACCAAAGAATGTATCAAGTTGAATAATAAGTATTGTTCAGTACAGAGCTTTATGATATTAAAACAAAATATAAGAACAACTGGTATATTGCAGGGCTGTCAACTCTCCCGCATTAGGCGGGAGTCTCCCGCCTAGACACTCTTTCTCCCGCACTCCCGCCTAGCATATATAAACTCCCGCATCAAAAATAAATAAAGGGAAAGAAAAGAAAAGGGAAAGAAAAGAAAAGGGAAAGAAAAGAAAAAAGAAAGAAAAGAAAAAGGAAAGAACAGAAAAGGGAAAGAAAAGAAAAGGGAAAGAAGAGAGGAAAGGAAAACAGATGTCAATCGGTATATTGAAAAGGCCTAGTTGCACCCCCACTTGGGATATCAGTGGCGTGTCCAAATGGGGGTGGGGGGATGGCTGATCTAATCCAGCTTGGAGGGGCACCCCTTAGAAATGGACAGATAGACATGGCATGAGCAGTGGCGTGTCCGTAGAAGGGGCCATGCACCCCGCGTTCGAGGGAATTAAAGGGTTCATATATTTAATTCTATCAAATTTCGAAACCAAATTCTTTACAAATAGTATGAATGAGTATGCAAGTACTTATGAACATTTATAATTATGATGAATTTTAAGATTAACATTCGCGATTACGTGTTATTCCAATACGAATTCAAAATTAAGGATTCGCGTGGCCATCATCGTCGTCTGTGAGGAGCGGTCACAGTGAGTGAGCCCTCTATCGATACATAAACCACAGCGTCGCTAGCGTCGCAGGGAGCTTTCGATTTGGACGACGGACGCTTCTACGCCCGACGGTAAGATGACACCTCGAGTCATGTGGGCATGCGTCGACTAAGGAATCCGTCGGTCGTCCAATTTATGGGACCTGTCTTCAGCTTTCGATTTGCTCGACAGACGCTTTTACGACGGTAAACAAAACGTTGCCGTCGTCACCACGACGGTTGTTAGTCCCTTTATGCGTTGTAGTATTTAGAGGACCAACGGATGACAAAACTGACGCAAGTGCACATGACTTAAAGTGTCATTCAACCGTTCTAGATTCATCCGTCGTGCAAATTGAAAGCTCCCTAAGACAGGTCGAAGACAGGTCCCAGAAATTGGACGACCGACGGATGTCGACGCATGCGCACATGACTCGAGGTGTCATCTTACCGTCGTAGAAGGGTCCGTCGTCCAAATCGAAAGCTCCCTAATGTTGTTCATAGAGTGACAAGGAAAAGGAAAAAGGTCTACGGAGAAGACTACCGAGAAAGGTGCCCATCCAATCTAGTCGGATTACATTATGTTTCGCAAAACCTTAATGCATTTATACTCTCTTTTAAAATCCTATTTTCATGATTTCATCTACAGGGTACTACAGCAGCGCTGGGATAACGTTTCACTTCCAACGTTACTGGCAAGCCTACATGTTGACGGTATATCTACCAAGCTACCTACTAGTTATCATATCATGGTTATCATTCTTTATCGACTCCAAGTCAGCACCGGCAAGGGTCAGTTTAGGTGTCACTACGGTCCTGACGATGACCACTTTGACCACATCTGTGTTGAATTCATTGCCACAAGTTACTTATACTAAGGTAAGCAAGGATTTGGCCCTGACATTGTTGATCAGAATTTTGATATTTGAATGCATACATACATAGATAAACCATTTTATAATGATTTGCTGCTATCTTCAGAAGATAGCAGCAATTCACTTAAGCATATTTTTGCTGGTATTGAAAGTCAAGTATAATCAAAACAAACACGTTTCTTTTGTAAATGTATACTATCTTCAGAAGATAGCCTACATTCACTGAAGCATATTATGCTGGAATTGAAAGCCAAGTATCATCAAAAAACAACCACGTTTCTCTTGTAAATGCATGCTATCTTTAGAAGAAAGCAGATATTCAAGCACACATACTTCAAAAGGCAGCCACGTTTCAATAAACTTGATTACTATCTTCAGAAGATAGCAGAGCAGCCATTCAAGCCATCTTACTCAAAAGGCAGTCACGTTTATCTTGATCTTAGTTAAAACATGGTTAAAAGAAGTTGTGAGATTCGAGACTCCAATTGAATTCCGTTTATTGAAACTTCTGAGATAAATTGAACTACTATTAAAGAGGTTATTGCTTTCCACGCGGCAGGCGTCTGCAGACGACATTCCAAAATTTCAAAAATTATTGAATTTTATTGCAATATTTGGAATCACCATGAGGAATGCACTAAAATAAAAACATGCCTAGTATTGATTCAGTAATTCTTGAGATAGGCATTGAAAGTTGGGAAAGGTTTCTGAAAAATCTGTTTTGTATGTATGGTAAACCAATAGCCGTGTGGAAAGGCCTTAAAGTGTGTCCTCTCATGATGTGTTTGAATGTTTTTATTTGATTTTCAGTCCATAGACATCTGGTTAGCGGCCTGTCTCGTCTTCATATTCAGCGCCTTGGTAGAGTACGCTGTGGCAAGCCAACTAAACTGCAAGGAGGTAATTAGAGCAATTGATTTAGATAACACTTCTTGTTTAAATATTGTGACTGGCTAAATGACTGATTATTATTATTTTTACAGTTATGTAAGCATTCTTGGAACTAATATATTTTGCCTACAAACAGGTTACTATTCAAACTTTGTGGGACTAGGGTCCTATTGCATAAAAGTTAAGAATCTTTAATCTAGGGAGAGTGAATCTTCGTAAGAAAAAGGGTTCATGCGTCACTTTGCTCCGACTCATGCACACCACGCAGTGCGTCTTATCCTCATTATTTGTGAGTCTGCACTTCGAAGAGAGAAGAGAAGATTTTTCAAGAATTCGTGGGTTAAACTTCATGATAATAGATCCAAGTCTAACTTACATTTTTCTGAATAGGGTATCTAATAGTCTCGGGCTAAAATTATGCAACTATCCTGTGACAATAACGGCATAGTCAAAGATAACGGCATAGTCAAAGGCACAGAAGTTATTGAACCTTTTTGGCATGGCTGGACTGAAAATCAGACTTGACCTTGCATTTGGGATTGTAACTTCCTCAATAATAACCATTCCTAGCATGCAATATCTCAAATTAAAGAGGAGACATTTCTCAAGAACTTTATAATTTAATATGTTTATATAGAAGTTATACTGTTAAGCACAGCACATTTATTACCTGGTCAGTTCCTTATGGTGTTGACTGTATAGTTGTTCCCATTGGCATAAATGACAACTGGGGCCTCTGAAATGCTCCGGGTCACTTGTTTAGACCCGCCCCTTCTCCTGACTCTCCCGAAATCTTAAATCCAACTATGTAAATGATGTTTGTGTTTGTTTACATTAGGAACATACAATAAACAAGAAGACAGAAAAGTGGAGAAGCAGCTTGTTTGGACTGCAAAACTATCACAACAGCAAATTCTTTCCTGATGAGAGCTCGGACAGCGACCATAAAGGCGACCTGGAGGCACCCGCAGTACAAGCCGACGTAGTGAAAGAAAATGATCTGCTTCCCCTGTGGTTTATGCCAGCTATTAAAGAGGGATTTAATAAACGATGTACGGCGCGTCATCTAGACTTCCACTCGAAGTGGATTTACTTTGTTGCTTTTGTGATCTTCAATGTTACCTACTGGACTGTAAATTCTTGAATTTTTAAAAAATGATTGATTGAGTGACTGCAGTCAATTGCGATGTGAGCTATGTACGCAGTCATTTCACGTAAGGTCAGTGCACATAACACAGTTGTTTAGAAATATGTTCATTATAAGCTTGAAGTATTATTACTGGCCATCCCAAAAATTGGTTTTCACTTTTACTTGGAATTGTAGCAAGGACCAAATTTACACAGCCAGCTGCTATAAGATTGTTTTCTTTCAAATTGTTGTAATGTAATAATGATCAACAAAATTGTTCAAATATTCACACTTTGATACTCTGCAATACGCAGATTTTGGATTACAACATCCCGACAAGACCCAAAGCGAGCGTGTTAAACATGACATACATTTAGACAATCTTTTTCGTATTACAATGAGCGCATCACATATTATGGATTAACCACAAGCGACCCTGGGTTAATGCACAATCTCAATCACTACAGGCTTTAACTCCCTATTATTATGTAATGTGCTCATTGCAATATGAAAAGGCCGTCTATGTTAGGTTGGATTGGACCAATGCATTTCTAGTACAGGGATACTTATGTGCGCCAAGTCGTTTAAAGCTGTGTGTGTTTCGGACCAAGATGAAGTCTGTGTAGTATTTAGTGCTGTCATGAAATAACTCAACACCAAGTCATCAATAAATATTCACTCTCATTCCCTGAACGATTGCATCTGAACATCATTTTTGTGCATGTGGGTTTGAGTTTAATTCTATTAAAACACGGGGTGGAGAAGTTATGTTCAATTATCACAAATATAGTTACGTCAATCGGACATGGTGAATGTATGTGATAATTTAATAGGTTGAAATTGTTAGAAGTATTTACACTTTCACCATGTCATCTCATTGTTAACGATAATTTTGTGTCACAGCAGCTAAAACAAGGGCCATGCTGTTGTCGCGAGAGACTACCAATGCCCATACTAATCACCGCGCTTTTCGCGAAACAAACATGGTATCGAACAAGGTCGTTTTTACTTAAACATATACCCTAGATAAGCATCCCTGTACTAGGTCTTTGGACAGACTCGCTTCCGGTCTTGCCTGGATGTTATAACCCAAACTCTGCGTATTGCATGATGGTGTGTAATAGACGGCAATACACGTTATAACCAAATTTTGCTCCTTTCATATATTTTTTGATTCGTTAGCAGAATTCTATGAAACTCAAATCTTATTGATGTGGTTTGGCCATTGGACAGGGTTGTTTTACACATTGGCTGAACTCTTTCTAGAAAAAAAGATTTGTAAGAAAGTAGATAATTCAGCCGTAAGTTGACCGTTTCTTGCAACATTTTCTTCCGAAATTATCATTATATTTTCGGTTAACCTTACTTAGTTAGTCAATTTTGAATATGAAAATATATGCATGATCTTGATAAATTATGAAAATTACGATATTATACATCCTAGCCATTTTACAGTATTTGCTTTGCACACTACTTTTCCTCGCTGTATGTCAAAACATGTATGTTTTTCTGGCCCTTTAGCATGTATACAGTAAAACTGCTATTTGCTTTGTACATGTTCAGGGGCAAATGCACTTACAAGGTGTTTGGCCCTTGAACATGTTTAGAGCAGACTGTCCAAGGGTTATATATAAGTATTACCATATACATGCTGAAGGGGCAAGATGGAGATACGAGGTTTTGACAGAACAGCGACGTGTTTTTTTCTTGGTTTTGTCCACAGTACTTTTAATCTTTAATTTATAATGAAGACACCCAGATGGGGGCTGTTGCAAAATATATCAATCAAGCATACTCAGAAATTGTATGAGAATTTAGACAAATAGTTGTATATATATTTTTTCTGGGTATTCGGGGTATGTAGTGTTGTATTAATTTTAACTGTGCAATAACATGATACAAGCAGGATTTATTTTTCAACTAAGAAACCATTGTACAGTTGTGTTGTGATATAGTTTATGAAATAAAAAAATCCATCAATTATAGTGTATTTTGTTCATGAAATGCATTTTGTTGTGAATTACATTTTTGATCTTGTTGATAAAATCATGGTGTATTTCAAGTGTTTATTAGTAATAAAACTTACAAACAAATCGAGAAAAGAAACGAGACTACAACTAAGTTCACTTGTCATTTTTGTCAAAGTAACCAAAAAAATTGTATTTTTATTCATTTTTTTCCATCTTTTCTTCTGCAAAAAAACTGCACATTGAATTCATCATCATCAACATCGTCGTCATCTTAAGTTATACTATCTCACACTTGTTAGGGGAAAAGGGAAAAAACAATTTGTCTCCCATCCCCAATATATTAAACTACATACATACAGGGTACAACGTATACCTCTCTATACTTAAGTCTCTGTCGGTAACTACACATATAGACAACATTTTTTGTATTTTGTTGAGAAAAAAAAAATGAATTTTTGGAAACACCAGTGTTTTTAAAACTTGTCTTGACCTTTTCCTATGTACAAAATTATTTCATCTTTCCTGACATTGGGGTGATTATTTACAGCTATCCCCCAAAGACTTTTGTAAATAAATAGCGGGTTTCCAACCAAACACGGTGTATTTCCAGTGAACTCTTTTCGATAGACAATTCATCGCTATACACAATAGGACAAACAAATTACCAAGAATAACAAAAAAACAAAAATTAATTTAAAAAGAAGAAGCTCTAGTTAGTAAATTCCTATGAAACATAGATAGAAATTAGGAAAGATTTTTTCCCCTTCAAATTATTTAAATATACAGTTCTACACTTTGATAGATTTTGAAAAATTCTTATGTACATGTACAACAACAACAACAACAACAACAACAACAAACACCCCTCTATTGTATAGCATCTTTCACACACAGAATTGTCGCACCCTTATATCAATGTACTAACGAACTTGTATCCCTGGGAATTATGCTGCACACAACAGGTCATCATTCTCGGTATACAATCCAACATACGTTGAGGATGCGACAATCAAAAGTGGTATAATCAGTAGTATTGGAGAGACTCGCTGGTCTGGGGATGCATGGATTACCTTGGCCTAAGATATTTCACGAGTTAGATTAATTAGCATACACTCTTAAAAAAATAAGGTCATATTATGCACACAACTTTTTAAGTAAAAAAAGGACAAATTTTGTCCGAATTTGACTCATGTTATTTTAGGTTGTGAGCATATTTGATGCTGTCCAAAATCTTGTCTGTCTTTCTGGCCCTCAGCATGTATAAAGTAAAACTGCCCAGCTGTTATGCATAGGAAGTGTTGCTTTATACATGTTCAGGGGCAAGACCACTTACAAGGTTTTGATAGATGTGTTTTGGCCCTGGAACATGTAAAGATTCCATAATATGGAATAAAGCTGTATGATCTTTCAATCACGGATTTCATGCTAGTTTGTTCAAAAATGTTCAAAAAAAACCCGAAACAAAAACATAAGTCAAATATTTGCAAACAATTTCCAAAAACTTCATATTTTGATCTTTCAATTCTGTTACATAGTTCACATTTTGACACATAGGTTTTTCACAGTTGAAAGCCCTGTTCAAAATGTGATGTTGTGCACTGCATTAAGGCAGGCAGGCTTACAGGAAACTTGTGTATCGTAATCTTTTTCTATAAAGCACAGAAGAAGAAAAATGGTGACAAAACATAATATACATGAAGGCGTTTGAGAAAAAGATGCCAACTCGTACTATTTGTGAGACTATGTGAAGGAACATTCTCCTCTCTCTACAATAAATGTTCAAATGGGGACAGTACAAAATATAAAATGAAAGTTACATGGGTTTTATGCTGATGCGAATTATTGGATAGAAATTGAGGATATGTTTACTTGCTCGCAAGGCGACGAAAAACCTCCACCCTGTTCTACAGGCAAAGGACCTCTCCGGTAGGGTCGATCGGACTGGGTTTTTGGTTTTGTTTCCCCCCCCAATAATGTTGTGAAATGTAGGTAGGCTAATTTTTGACAATTTGCAAAATATTCCCCAAAAAATAATCAAAAATTGGGGTTGGTCGGGCCCGTAGAACAGGAAACAGGATTTTCGTCTAAAACTTTAGATACAAGAAATGCATAGTACCAAAAACATAACACAAAAAGACTGCAAGAAAAATACACAGAAGATTAACTTTTCAAACTGATGTAGGAATCCATTATTTAACCGTTTCTGGCCAATGGCTTGCTGGCTGTTTACATTTGATTACCAAGAACATTGTGAAAAATCCAACTTTTGCAACCTATGATAACTACAAGATATCAATGCCGAAGTCAATTCAAGAATCTAAATTCAAATTGTGAGCGACTCTTAGTTCAGATATGGCGGCAACAATTTGGGCTGTAATAGCACACACAATTGTAACGCTAAAACTGATATAGATTCTAAATGTCAATGTTTGCATACTGCTCAAATACATGTATAGTAACTGTCATAATACTATGGACATAATTCAAGCTATTTCACGGGAGAGTGTTTTGTTGTTGTTCGCTGAGCTGTTGTCCCATTAATTGCCTGGAACGCACTTTCAGGTTTATGCGCGTATTGTTGGAATTATATCCATAGTATTATGACACTGACTATAGCATTGTGCACTTTTTCTAACTGTAACAATCACTTCTCTTCTAAAATAAACACCAAAAAACAAGTACCCAACAACTCCCCCCCCCCCCCCCACCCCCCCTCCAACACAAATAATCTCCATTCGTTCTCTCCTGTCGTCCTGAAGCTCATTCTTTCTACTACTCACTTCGTCGCTATTCTGTCAAAACCTCGTCTGTCTTTCTGGCCCTTCAGCATGTATAAAGTAAAACTACCGAGCGGTTATGCATAGGAAGTGTGGCTTTATACATGTTCAGGGGCAAGAGCACTTACACGGTTGTGATAGATGTGTTTTGGCCCTAGAACATGTTTAGAGCAAACTACCCAAAGATTATACATAGGAAGTATTACTTAATACATGCTGAAGGGCCAGATGGAGATACGAGGTTTTGACAGAACAGCGATGATTTCATCAAAGGCACATGTATGATAATACTTATAACAACTGTACAAACAACTCGTCTCATAAACAAAAGTTCATCCCACCAAACTAAATTAATATTCTTTTATTAGAAACCAGGGCTAGAAATTTGTTGAGAATCAGCCCTAGTGATTCTTGATTTTTGCGCAAACAAATTTGCATAAATCAACAATGATTCTCTTAATATTTCAGGTCTCTATATAACCAACTCATTTGCATGAATCACTTACAAATCCCTTTGTTTTGAGAATCAATTTCAATTTTGCAATGTGTAACAAAAAAATTCTAATCCTGAAAACTATCTTCATTATCAGATTTTTAGTTTGGTGTTGCGAACCTTATTCGTACATATATAATCTGATGCACAATTTATACAAATTATCTTCTGTCTCTCATCTATCCTCATATAACAGCCATATCATGTTGCTGAATTAATCCCTATTGTAAAATAATGAACAATGAAATCTACAATTAGGCGACAAAAAAAACACACCTGCTCAAAAGAACCTGACCGACCCAAATTTTCAATTTGTTTCTTGTTTAGATTTTAAGGGCAGTGTCAACCCGGCACTTGTTTCAAAAATTGAATTTCATATTTCTCTATTATTTTATACTTTTATATGTATTCTATCATTACCATCATAAGTTACTAATCGGAAGCTATTATTTCCCGTTCTTTTGGGTGATTTTAAATTGTTGTTTTGGTAAGTTTGAGTCAGGAAAAGGCGCATAGTTATTTGGCGGGAATTTAAGCGGAGTTCCGCGCTTTTCAAATGCTGCGACAGCTGTTCGATCATTGCGTCGCGCGCTGAAACTTTCCGCGCGTAATACTAGACGCGCCGCTTAATATCCGCAACGTAGACGCGAAAAACAAAAGAGCGCAAAACAATGTCTAAAATGTAAACAAAGGCCAATCTTACGATCATTTAAATTTCAGTTTTCTTCCAATTTCTTCACATTGTGACAATATAAATTGAATCTGATAGTTTATTATGATTGTTCATAATAGTATACTCGCTTTTTAGGTCACACGCCCGTGTGTTCCGTGAACGTTTAGCTTTAAATGGTGGAAAATGTCAATATTTTGACTAAATCGATGTTTTCTAGAAGTTCAAATTTGAAGGAATTTTACGAATTTTCAGACAACATAACTAAAAATATATCAAACTATCAGGTAAGCTTTTACTACCATTGCGTAGAGGACTTTCAGCGCTAGGAGGCAATTTTTTATTTTTTCGATTATGGCTTTTAAACTCGAGATATGCATCCATTTCTAGCGAAATGTACGCAAAAAAACACGACTTTTACACTTTTCCGATGTTTTTAGCAATAATACCAAAACCAAGCTTTATTTTGGAAAAAGAAAAAATTGCCTCCTAGACAAAATTGTTTTGTTTACAAAAACGTATATTAGAAAAAATTATCATTTTTTATTTTATAGTTATGCTGTCTGAAAAATTTGGGGTAAAAAAATGCCTTTTTGGTTCATTTCTCAAAATTTAGTTTATTTGGTATCACATTGATATCACCATCGGCTTCCTTATCAAATTTCCTTTCTAAAAATGTATACTTTTATGTACTTTTATTCAATATTCTCAAACTTAGAAGCAAAAGTTGATCATCAAAATAATAGGGTTGACACTTCCCTTAAGTGTGAACATTTTCGGAATTTTTTGGATTTAATATTTTTTAATATTTTTTTAATTCACCAAAAATTCCCATCATTTTTTGAAGAAAAAAAAACAAACAAAAAAACCGCCTGACCCTACCGGAGTGGTCCGTTTGCCTGTAGAACAGGGTTTTCTTTTTGTCGTCTAATCTGTCTTTACCCCCATCACTACACGGATTTAGCCATTCATTTCCGAATCACTCCTTAAGATCACTATAATCATGACACTATTTTTATCTTGCTTCTCTGCTAAGCTAGGACACCTATTTCATGACTACATAATTTCCCACATACCAGTATGTTATTTTAAACAACCACCAACCACCGTCAATAACCTATAATTCCAATATAATAATAAAAAAAGCACACATTTCTATTTAAACATTTTTGACAAAAAAACAGGTACAAAAAACAAAAAGCTGCTAGACTATAGCAATCAAACTCAGAAATAAATAATGTACAGAAATATACGAAAAATTCACAACCTCGACGTTAAAAAAAGGATAAACAAATAAATATCGGCCCACTGCATCTCAGCAGTCATATGTTTCTTTCGTACAACATAGTGCTTCGGACTGATGACAAACAAACAAGAAGAGTCTTTAAATGGGGAAATACATCCCGTCTGGGAGTAAATGCTAGGTACAAGATGATGGCAGTGAAAAGTGTTTTTAAAGTCACATGACTAGCTAGCTACAATCACATCCAGTAATGTTGGTACATCTCAAACGTTTTCATATCGTCCCTCGGGTGAATAACCAACCTTGTATCTCAATTCTGGGAAAATGTGAGTTTATTACATAATTCTGTAGCTATAGTTTAATCAGTTCCAAATTGGTGAGAATTGTGAGGCTTGTATTTGTCCATGCGCAAAAAGAGTCCATGTCGTTGCGCATATTTATTGGTGAAAGTGTGCGTTTGCGCATCATAAGCAGATATCAGCGAGCTGGTCAAGTAAGTATTCCATTTGGGCCCAAGGATAAATATTAGCCTCACAATTTTGAACTGATTAAATTATAGTAACTTACAAACTGACAAAACCACTCTGAAAAGATAGTCCTACCACGAACCTCCAACTGAGCTGTGTAAAAATTGTATGAGCTGTTACCAGCTGTTTTTCTTCCTCTCTTAAATAACCCAATTTTGAGATACAAAGTTTTGTCACATTAGCAACGATAATAAGTGTCACGGTTCGCAAATACAAATGGTCCATTCAGCTCAAGTTGATTATTAGGGAATGAAGTCTGCAGATACTAAATGACAGGTTGGCTGCACATACTATATAATTGAAATTGTGGTTACCACTGATATTCCAAGGTATCCGACCAAAAGCATATTATCGAGTGCTTATGCCACAAGGCCTTATCTGTGATAGCTGCCAGTTGTTAGATATGGAGTTGGTTATATGCTGAGCAATTGATATTAACTAAATTTAACTCGGAGCAGCTATTGCAGATATGGTCTTTTTGTTGAGATACCTGTGATGTGAAAAATCACTATCTGTAATTGCTGCCATATGTTATACTGCACTTCCGGTGCTATAAGATGCACTCTTGTGAAATGCAATCTTACACATGGCAGCCATTGTCGATAGGTTATTATGGCTCCAAACCCTTGTTATATTTGGCAATCTTAAAAATGGTAATGTACTATTTCAGCTGATACGGTGCTTTTTGGGTGTTACTTATGAGTAAGTTATCACACATTAGCCTAGACTTTTTTAATCCTACAAAAGAGGTAGGGTAGCCCATAGTCTAGAGCCCAAAGTTTTGTGCTTTTTAAGTCCAAATTCTGCTTTGTAAATTCAACTTGTGCCTTCTTCAGTTTTCAATTTGAGCTAAACACACCTGCACCCAGGATAAGCATTTAGACCAAAGCAAACATTAATTTACATGAAATATTAGTCAAAACTATTTGCTTGTATATTTTTTTAGATTGAAAATATTGGAAACAAAACATGAAATTCCTCTTTCTAAAAGAGAAAGCAGACATCTTTGGGCTCTACTCTACCGTCTATGTGTAGTATGGAATCAATCTGTATAACTCATACAATAGAATCCTCTGCACTAGACTCATTTGTGTTAGTTTACACATAGGTAGAACTGCTTTTTGGTAATATGGACATCTTGAACAGATCAAAATTTGTTTTACCAACCTTGTTGACAAGATTGTCTTCACAAAAAATAATCGACAAGCATTTCAATTCATATATGCCCCTACTCTGCCTCTAAAACGAAGACATTCTTCCTAGTAGTTAGTGCATAGATTGTTAACCATTTCTAAAATAAACTATTATATTAATACTGTGATTGTGAAGGGAATTTATTTGTTTGATTTTTTGGTCCTACAATTATGCAGCATAATTTATTCAGAAACCATCCCAATTAGGTAATCCAAATCAACAATAATACTTACAATGTCAACAGCTTAAAAAATATTGTACAGGAACGGAAGTGCAATACTTTAAGGGTACTGTATGTTGGCTATTTGCATTGTAATTAATAGGAATTGTAGATTCTATAGGACATCAAGCCTTTAGGCTATGAAAAAACAACCCCTGACCAATCCATTTTATTTTAGAAATCTTTTGGAAAATGTTTGAAATGTTTGATTTTGGTTTGAACATTTTGAATATTTTTTAATATTTTTTGATTTGTTTTGAAATATTTTGAAAATTGCTGAATATTCCCCGAAACACACACAAAAAAACAAACCATTTTAAACAAATGCATCTTGACTGCTGAACAAAAACATTCAGGTTCTTAGGCACAAAACAAGTTAAACCGGGCCAAACTTTAGACCTTGTCCAAGTTAAGAATTCTGTAAATCGGGAATTTTCGCGAGTTTAAAATTTCACGAATCGGCAATACTGGCCTAATTCGTTGCATAAAAATATCACGAATGTAAACTTTGGAGTTACATTGTGTGTAACTTTGCAATGCACTGCTACTAGATAGATTGGAAATATTCGCGGCATGAAATGTTCGCAAGTGCTCCTCGCGAAATTTAAACGAACACAAATATTTCTGGTTTTACAGTAGTCCTTCTGGAAGGACCATTTTACTCTTTTGCATCCCTTTTATACGCCACGCCCTATTAAAGTCCATAAGTAAAGTTAGCATCTCCTAATTAGGCTAATATAACACTAATAGTGCAGAATGACCTCATCAAAGCATAAGAAGATCTTCTCTATACTCTATATTTGGCTTTCTCTGGACAATGACGTAACTTATCAGGCGCACCTTTTACGAACACGTATGTATCTTCCGTCTTTCAATGCTCGTGTATATATGCCAGCGCCGCGTTAAGTGCTGCAATTAGTAGAATAGGCGGTTACGTCACTGTCCCGTGATGGCCAAATAGGCTTTAGTCTCTAGGAGGGCTATTCTTTATTTAGATCAGGTTTAAAGTTAGACCAGGTTTTAAGCTGTTTTGTGCATACGGACTTATTCAAAGTATTCAGGACTATTATTATTATTATAATTTATAAGAGAATGTAGAATTTATTGGCAATGTATATAATAAACATAGGCACAGCAAATACGAATCTTTGAGATTCTTTATTTGGGAGAAAATAATATATCATATGAGCAAATGACAGCGAAATTTGAAATTTCATGAATTCATTAAAGAGCAACGTGTAAGACTTGACATGACTAGAGCTAATTGGCTTGTGACACAGCATATTGGATTTTTAAAATCAAGAGCATAAAATATAAGACACACATTGATCCCATATTTTATCATGCTAGCATCTGAATTGAAAAATGCATTGGTAAAACAACTTTCTTGTAACACAAGGAAATTCACTTCATTCACTGTTGATTTGATCAGCACCATGAACATTTCAAATTATACCATATTTCCGAACCTTTAGGGGGTGTCATTTTAAAGACACAACAAATGTATATCAAGCGAGTGAAGTAGGCCCAACCAAACATCAACTAATTACAAGAGCACCCTCCCCATAAACATGGGCAATAACAGTTAAATCAAGATATAGGTAAGAAGGGCATTGTACATTGATATTGCTGTTCACAGTTCAGGGTGTTTTTTATTGGGACATGTTTAACCAATCGACTCCTTATGTGTCAAATTCCCCACCCCATGCAATGCTCATGGTTGATAATGGAATGCTTAAAGAGTTTTGACTTTGTGGGTTTTTTAACATTGTTATACAAATAAATTAGTTAGGAATGAAATGACTAAAAGCTTATTAAGAAATCAATTTGGTGCACAAATCTCCCAAATACCAAAAGAAATACACATTTGGTATCATTATAAAACAATGATCAAATAATGTACCACATGTATGCCAATATCGATGTTATTGGAAGTGAAAGTTGATGTCACAAATTTATTGCCTTCCAAGGGTTACACAAATAAAAATTCAAAACATTATTGACAATGGAATGACCTATGAACCCTTCAATCACCTTCAGAATAACTGACCAGTTAGGGGGTGCTTTACATGTCTGATGCATGGAATGTACCACTATAGTTTAATCAGCTCAAAATTGTCGAGAAATTGTTTTTTTTAAACCATTTCTGCACGCGCAAAAGTAATCCAAGTGTACGCCCGTTAGTTTGTCATATGCTAGCGTCAGGCACTCAAATGCACCACGCGACATTTTGCGTGCCCACGCTCTCATAAATAGGTTCACTAATTTGGAAATTTGCCTAGAAATGTTTTTTAAAAATCTCTGCATGCGCAACAGTAATCCAAGCGTACACGCATTAGTTTGGCATACGCTAGCGTCACACACGCAATTCACAATGCACCATGCGACGGTTTGCGTGCCAAGCTCTCATGAATAGGTTCGCCAATTTGGAACCGAACACTGCACGGTAGTGTTTGCATCCATTCACTCACATGCACAAATGCCACCAGGTTAAGGATTCTGAAGATGACTATAGAATTGAATAATGCGTCGTTATCCTGATTGTACTACACTGTATAATACAATTGCTTTAGTTGATTGCATGACTCTGGAAATTATCCCGTATTCCTCCTTCTCAGATCCTGTCTGTACTGTACAGGTCTTATTCATGTGGTATTTTCCTGCGTAAGAATATTTCCCCGCATAATCTATGGCAAGAAAAAAGTGTAAGATCAAACATGACAAACAACATACTGGTCCCATTTTGTGACGATAAACCATTTTTGACTGTACCAATCAGTGAAATGTCCAGTGCACAAGTATATAATATGTGGGACACTAAACCGAGTCTTGACTACGCATGACTGCCTTTTATCTGAAGAGAAATACTTAGCGGGCGATGAAAGAGGGCTCTCCAATGAAAATAACGTAGCAGAAAAGTGATAGAGGGCGGCCTGTTGAAAACTGAGTTGAAGGCGATAGATGGTGGCCTGTTGAAAACTGAGTTGATGGCGATAGATGGTGGTCTAACAGAAACTTTGCTGATGATGCTAGAGGGTGGCCTGATAACATGGCTGATGTTGATAGTGGTAGATGTCCTAATGATGAAGCCTCTGATGTTGTTTGAGAGAAGCTTGGCTGACTGTCTGTAGACCTACTTGTTGTCTGCAGTTCTTGTCACGTTCTTCGGTTGAGTTCTAGAATACATTTAACCAGGGTAATGGAGACTTTTGCTTGATAGTGAGAGATGTCAAGTATCTGATGTTGTTTGAGAGAAGCTTGACTGACTGTCTATACACATACTGGTTGTCTGCAGTTCTTGTCGTCATGTTCTTCGGTTGAGTTCTAGAATACATTTGGCCAGGGTAGTGGAGGCTTCAGCTTGGCTGATGGCTAGACGGGCTAGGTGACTTTCGTGCTTTCTTATTATTCTGGAATGGGGAAATATAGAAGAATGGTTATGTTTATAAGTTGAGGCATTTGTTGGATATTGTTTAGTAAAAATAATAATATTATAATTGTATACTTCACATCATCATGACATGACACTGATACTTCGTCCTGACCCACATAAACATTACGACATACTTGAAATCATGCAAGCAAACATTCATTCCAAACGTGCAACTATCAATGTGAAGGGGTTTTTTGGGTCACATTTTATGAAGCACTATGAACTGAGAGAACTTCCTAGCAAAATTGTAAATGTAACAGAATGTTTGTGATAGTTAACACTAGGAATTTGTATTTACTTAGTCATGATCAGCAGTAAGTTTTGAAATTATCCTCAAAAAATGGTACATTTAGCTTGATTAGTTCTTCAGATATGGTTCATAACAAAACGCATGCACAAAACTGACTTGTCCACGGGAGCGGTACATTGTGAACAATTGTATGTATTTATGATACAGCTCCCATGGACAATTCCGTTTTGTACATTCCATCTCTACTAAAAGCTTCTGTGGACAAGACAGTTTTGTGCATGCTTTCTGTAATCAAAATTATATCTGAAAAACCAAACAAGCTTAACGTATCATTTTTTGAGGATAATTTTAAAACTTACTGCTGATCAAGACTAAGTAGACACATTTTCTCTGAAATTATAAATGTGGTTGAAAAGTTACCTTGAACTTGGGTCAACTTTTTTTTTAACCGCCCGGTATAGGATCTGTGTTGCAATGTTTTCTTGCTAGTGTGACAAGTCAGAACCGTTTTATGTGTTTTCAATCATAAAATCTCCAGGGCTAATGTTGTATCATGACATTTTGTTCAAGAAAGACCAGAAATCAGTATAAGCATTGTCTATCATGCATCTTAGTCATAGAGTGATAAAACAGCGTAAGGCGACTAAAAAACCCCACACTGTTCTAGGGGCAAACCAGTCCTCTCAGGTGAGTGTGACGTTTTTTTTACTTCTTCAAATTTGTGGTTAATTTTGCAAAAAAATGAAATGATATTTTTTTTAAAAATTCCACAATTTTGTTAATTTTTATTTTATTATTATTTAAAAAATCTTAATGTTTTCCTTCGTCGCCTAAGGGTTCTTGCTTTCAAAGTCAAGTTGTAGTTTGACCCACCACACTTAGTTCTTACCTTCTTGCTTCTTCTGATCTTGAGGCTAAGTTCTTGAGGACTAGGGATGCTGTTAGTCGGATACTCTTGGTAACCGGACCCTCAGTTTCACCCTGTAACAGGAAAAGAACATTTTCAAAACAAACTTAGTATCAGCATGTGTTTATTAATATTTAGCATGACATTAGATTTGCACTATAGGAGAACTTGCTTTAGTTGTTGCTTATTTAGGGTTCGCATAAAGGCAATCATATGTGTTGGCAGCGTTCGATTTCAAGCATTTTGTTTGTGTAGCAATTCACAAAATTTGTACAGCACTTTTTTGCTTGTAATAAAATTAATATTTCCGATAAACTTTGCACGTTCTAGTCTGGTTTGCAAACGTTACATGGTTCAACTGTGTAACGCATGTATAACCCGTGGGGTCCGTAAGCTAAATACAGTATACGTGTAAACGATCTAGATTTTACAATTTAAACTAACACATTTTAGTAATAAAACACAAGGAAATACAGGCATTATTTCGCTCAAGAGTCACGATGGATTTCATAATTGTTTACATCTTCTTACGATGCGCCATTTTGTTATATGATTCCTTGTGTATGTGGTGCACCGAAATAATGACAACTAGTTATATAACAAGTCATTTTTGTTGGCGCCTTTTCGTAACATGGGAACAAGACTAGCATCAAAAGTGACGTCATGATTATAACATGCTCTGACTTGCGCAGTATCCGCCATTTTTTAAATTTTAAACTGTCAGAAAAAATTCTGCGCACGTATGTGTTAAGCAATGGGGTTTTTAACTCTGAAAAAAACCAGAAATATTATCAGCCGATACTTGAGGATTTATCATACTTTTTTTAGTTATTTGAAAATGAAACTCAATCTTTGTAGGTTTGGCTTTGATGGTACATATTTGTTCAATTGCAATGCAAGATTTCAAAAGTGCGTTGCATTTTGCAATGCGACACCGCTTAAATCGAACGCTGTGTGTTGGATGTATTTGCGGAACTTAAGTCCGTTTCAGAATTTAAAAAGATCAACACCACTGCACAGATATCTAAATCTGTGACCAACACATGTTGAACGGTACTCATTTCAAAATAACCCGCCAAATGTATAAGTCATTCTTTGTTTTGAAGGTTTTGCATTGAATTGACCTGAACAACGAATACTACAGGAACGAGAACCTTTTTGTTATGGGCAGGCCTCAAACTAAGAAATGGAGGGCATGCAATTTAAGGCAATTTAAAGAGGGGCACCAACTTTCTCCAAGGCAATTATGTACTTTAAAAAAAAAGGTGAAAACAGCGAGAAATTGAGGGCATCAAGGCATCTAGGTGGGGCATCAAAGGCAATTGCCTTCAATTTATTTGAGCCCTGGTTACAGGCACGCATGAGTGAAGTGGATACCCCTATATTGAAAGAGGTAACCACCCCAAAACGATATATCAATTAACTAGAATACGCATTGATATTATTAATTTGCATTGCAGTTAACTATAATCATTGCAAATGGTGTCAAAGTCTTATCCATATCTTTATATATGGTTGCGTCATGTTTTGAAGTTTTTGAATAGCAAGGCGAGTTTACCTTTGAAAATTGAAAAAAAGATCTCCCCAATACCAAAAAGATAATCGTTTTATGCTTACTTTGCAATGACTATGGCATAAGGGCACATGTGTTAATATTTGAACCAAGCCTGGTCATGGGATGTCATTGGTTTTTTTGATTCTAGCAAAATTCTTGGAGGCCATTTTGTTGAAGTGAAGATACCCACGTAAATCTTTTTGCTAGAATCTCAAAAAAGGTCGAAACAAGAGGATTGCAAAATGTCTAATTACAAATGTTGATGAAACAGTAGTAATTGTTATTTTGGTTTTGATGATATGATATGATTGACGACTTAATTTCCTCCTATAACCAGACTGAGTTACAAAAAGAATTTTTGGATTAGCGTTAGCATTGGGTTAGAATTAGAACAGCATTTAGTTGGTGGCATTAGTCGCTTCGGAAATTCATAATAATGCTGAATATGTTAATGAAGGGCGAGGGTTGGAGGTGGAGGCAAATGAGATCAAAGAAAGTTCTATGGGCCCACTGACAAACAGACCAGGATGATTCTGATTTCCCCTCAGGGTACTTGTGTACATAAATGGGGAACTCCCTAAAATCGCCTAAATTAAGCTCAAAAGAACAACGCCTATAAACCAGTATTATGTATCTATATTAACTTGCAGAATACCGTTAAGATGGGACTAAAAAGGGGTCAGTCAGATACACTGCTAATAAAAATCAGAATAGTTGGTTGATATACCTGCAAACAAAATTGAATGCAAAGAATAAAACAAAACACTAACAGAACCCTTTCATTTTAATGAGTTCCAGTTAAGTTTGTCACAGTTTTCTAAACTAGACTATGGTATCCCACTATGATAGAGAGTACACCTAACAACTGCCGTGTCCAGCCCTCATTGATGCTTACTATCAGGGTTGACTGGCTAGTCAGCCGGCTACAAGGCTTGCAATGCTAATGCGACAAGACAGCCTAGCGGTTAGGCCATTAACGGCAGACTTACCACACCAAAAGAAAGCGACTGTTTGTTTGTGTTCCTCTGGATAAGACAAAAAAGTAACACATCTTACAAACACATACCCACAGGGCTTAAATTGAATTAACCAAAGGCAATTGCCTCGGGTGTCCCCCAAGCTTGTAACTTGTTGCAGGCTTTTATAACATGGTCACCATTAGTCGGGGTCGCGACTATGTACCTCGCAATAGTAGACTAGCAAAGTGTACTTTCGGATGTCCTAAACATGCACACTGAATAATAAAAAAAAATCTGCCCCCAAGTAATTATTACCGATGCATGTGATATTATGCCACCTTGGATATTCCTGGCCAAGCAAAGACGTTAGTAAAATGCCTTGTACAAGTTATCTGTTCTTTAGTTTGTGTCATACTTCCTTTATTTATACATTTTCAAGACTAATTAATTTAGCACCAAAATTTGTCAGAATTCAACCTCCAATGACTAGTTGCGACCATTTGGTGGCGACTGGTCGACCAGGAAATACCGGTTGATGTGCAAGCCTAACTTGGTGCCATAAGCTATGTGCCTGTAATTTTTGCCAATCTATAACATGAAATTGCATAAGTGGCTTTGCAAATTGCCTTGAAATTGTCTTGATATTTCATCATTCAAGTACAAGGTTACAATAGACAAATTTTCCTCCAAAACCTAATGTACGGTTTCATTTACCAATCATTGGTTAGTTTTCTACACCCTCATAGACGTTTTCAAATCAAAACTGTCTCAAAGTGGATGACTTTTTGAAAATTTGGGACCTTGTTTCAATTGGACAAACATGTCATAAATGGGTTTACAAATAAAATTGATAACAGGAATTTTAGTGAGTGAATTTGTTAAAATGGCCTTGTTTGGGACCGTAACCCTTGATAAAGCTATATAAGTGTAATCGCCCAAGCAATATGTACCACTTGAATGATAATAGACAATTTTAAAGAAATATAGGCCTAAAAACTGCTGTATTGGTGAAAATGTTCTTCTTTAAAAGAGATGGGAATTGTCGTCACCAAGTTTTAAATTCATGGCACGCTTTACGGTATATTGATGCTAGTCTGTGGTGTGTATTCTAAGATACAGTGTTAAAAAACCCAATAAGTTACCAGGCAATAAATATGCTCATAACTCCAAAAACTATAGATGGTGTGACCGGTGACGTCATGTATTTACAAATGGGACACCCTCTGTTGATTCCCTCCAGGCAGAATATACAGTAAAGTTAATGAAGACAACATGAAATTTCTTTCTAATGAATTGTAAAACTCATTTATTTTTAATTTTTTGTGTGAAATGCGATAGCTTATAGCATTCCTAAGCAAGTTTAAAGACAGTTTTGATAACAGTTTGCTGTGACACCACAATCTAGTTAGAAAACCTAATCTGGCCTATGTAAACTATAGGAACTCTTGCCCGGTGTGATTTGTCTCAAATCAACAGAGGGCGTCCTAAATGTAAACGACGGTCACCTCATCTATAGCTCCTATACATACAAATATTACGTCATAAAACTGAAAGAAATGCCTTCTCTTTAATTTGAGATATTGCATGTGAGGATTGACTAAATAATAACCATGAGGCGAAGAAAAAAACCACCCTGTTTTATGGGCCCGACCGACCCACTTTTTGCGTTTTTCAAGAATTTGTTGTTAAAAAAAATATGTCGAACATTTTGGACACATTTTGAATAAAATTCCAGATTTTTGTGACATTTTAGGTCTAGAAAAAAAATTAAATTAAAAAAACAAAAAAACTCTGACCGACTGGACTCTATTTGACAGGTCCATCCGCCCATAAAACAGGGTTTTTTCCGGCGCCTAACCCTAGAATCGTAGCAGTGGGGATGGATCTTTCCCCGGTCTTATTCTTTTCAGTGTAGCATTCTTAAATGTCAACCGATCGTCACGAACAACATCTCAAATTGAAGAGGAGAAAATAATCCATAACTTTTTGAATTTTATATTTTTTAAATTGAAACTATGTGTCTAGAGTCATGGGCATACTTTTTACCACGTAAGTTACTTTTATGAACACTGTACTTGTATAGGGATTCACCAATACAACAACCGTTTAGGCCCTACTTAATATCTACATCACATACCAGCAGATCCTTCAGAGACGGCGAGTTTAGACTCCTGCGAATGGCATGATATGCATTATGGGCATTGTAGACTACTGGTGGCTGTGTTGGGCCGGAGACTACATCATTGGCTGGTGAGTTCAACGCTTTCTTGGCTCGTTTCTCCATGGCAGCTTTGAGCGCCTGCTGGGAACAATGCTTGTCCTACAAACAAAGTTTTTCAATAATGAGTATATAAATGTAAATATATAAATAAGTGCAATGTGAGTAGCATCATATAGACTGTTTAAAGGGGCATTGAGAGATTGCCGAGAAGGAAAAAAATGAAATTTGGAAAAAAGGAATTGTTTCAATAGATCATGTATATAGGAACCCTGAAGTGTAATGATTTATGGGAAAATGGTTGAATAATGGCGCTAGATTGACATTTGGTTAAGGAGTTATGTGGTGAGTGATGCTGATAATTTTGATGTAATCTACATCGAAATTACCAAATAGTGAAATTTTACTTAAAAGACAGCGCATTAAGGTAAACAGTTTTAGATGGTAGTTATTATATGCCAAGTATTACGTAGGTGCAAAAAAAATTGATTTCCAGACATATTGAGGGCGCGATCTCCTACGTATCTCTCGGTGGCCCTTTAAAATTGAAGAGCATTTAATTGTCTATATCAATCACTGTTAGTGTAAGGAGAGGGGATATGAGTGACATCAAACATACTCTAGCAACAATGACATTTCTATCGACCGCATGCACGTTCATACACCCGCTGTTTCGTATCGGCCGACGTTAACATTGCTTTAATTTGCGCGCCGATGTCGGGCGATGTGCAAACCAAAGGAGTATGAACGGACCATAACGCAACAGGGTGCAGTGTGCATCACACGCGTATGCAAAAATCAATTGTGTATGCATGGATTGATTACTGCATATTTCCTCGCCAATTTGGAACTGATTAAACTATATCACAGTAACAAACTGTTGTACATGTAACACCTTGTTTACACCTCACCAGGGGTATATGGTTTCATAAGGCAACAAAAAAAACACACACACCCTGTTCTACGGGCCTGACCGACCCATTTTTTTCAAATTTTAATTATTTTTTTAAATCAAAATCGTTTGACAATTTTGGATTAAAAAAACTTACCCAGGGTCCATTTGCCAGTAGAACAGGGTCTTTTCCCTGTCATTGCAAGACTCAATTCTATAATGCAGATTGACAAAATTCTCGATCTGGGGTGTTACAGACGGTACACGCAGGGGACACATGTTGTCCTACAGCGGAATTTACGGTATAGATGGGTGTAACACACACACTAACAAGAAGTCCAACTTACCAAGATATGGCTAACACACGACCACTTTTGCCTCTGTATATGATCACATCCTTCCCATTCGCACATCATTCTATAATTCCTACCCATCACGTGCACCGTGCTGGTATGGACATGTAGAGCTTTAGGCGTACTGAAAGACCTGAGACAGGGAGGGAGAAAACGATGGTTAATAAACAAGCTATAGTAGATTTATGAATCACGGCTAATTGGTTATTGATTTGGACCTATCCCGTTTAATTAACATCAGAGGAAACCACAACGGACCAATTATGACGATTGTGTCATTGTTTAGATGCGATTGGTTTTTAGGTGTGATATAATGGACTTCAGAGGTTTGAAGCAATTCACCCGCAAATATCATGCGTCCATAACCCTAACCCCACTACACCATACAAAATAAAACTATCTCCACACACGTGCTGCTGCATTGGCTCGATTACGTCACCTACCGCAGGCATATGTGGGCATAAAGTTTGTGCCCGCATATGAGCTGGGGAGTTAGCTAAGTTGATAGGGCACAGACTGGGGTGCGGATGGTCCCCTGGAATCCCGGGGGGTGCTCCGGGTTAAAAAATATATAATTTTTTCCCCTCCCCCGATACACGCAAAAACATAGCCATGGGAGTTAAGGTTTAACTATTTAAGCAAATCGCACACTACTCAACCCTGCCAACTTAACAAGCGATACATAATTGATCATCATTTCTTCTTAGAATATTAATCCTTCTTGTATAAATGAAGATCAAATTAGTAATTAAATCAATTTGGACGACAGCACGAGAGACCTTTGCCACTATTCAGGATATGAACTACCTACGATGTGATTAAAAACACAGTTTAACATAGAGCTATATGTGTTCATGATCAGATTAAAATTTCAAATCACTGCCCCCTCCCCCCAGTGGTAACACCGGCTAAAGTTTATGAATCTACTACTTAAGGTGGCTCTATTGGCCGATGAAAAATTTAGATTTCCTTTAAAATCTAATATGTTCTAGCCCTTGGTCTAACAATTCTGGAACTGAAAATTTTATTTCAATCGGACAATCGGTTGTCGAGATATGGTAGGTCAAAGAGGCATAATACCAACATCTTTGGCAACAACTTTCTTTTTATTTTCTTTATTTTTTCCAATTCCAGTTGCCATCTAATGAACTAATTATGGCTAATTATGTATGCATGAAATATGCAAAGTAAAGTTTGTGGACTAATGAAATGAGCTATGATGATGTAACTTGGTACATGGGTAAACACTTGAAGATCTAAAAACGTATGTTAGCTTTTGTCTAATTTCCATTTGCATAATTAATTAGGCCCTAATTAAGAAATGTTTAAACATTTTAATTAGTGGGCCTAATTAATTATACAAATGAAAATTAGAAAAAAGCTAACGTACATTTTTAGCTCTCCAAGTGTTCTACCCATGTCCTAAGTCACATCATCATAGCTCATCTCATTAGTCCACAAACTTTACTTTGCATATTTCATGCATACATAATTAGCCATAATTAGGACATTTCATGGCAACTGGAATTGGAAAAAATAAAGAAAATAAAAAGAAAGTTGTTGCCAAAGATGTTGGTATTAGGCCTCTTTGACCTATCATAACTCGGCAACCGAATGTCCGATTGAAATAAAATTTTCAGTTCCAGAATTGATAAACCAAGGGCTAGAACATATCAGATTTTAAAGGAAATCTAAAATTTTCATCGGCCAATAGAGCCACCTTAAGGTAGCTATATAGGCTACGGTGTCATGCTCAGATTTGCTTCAAAATTATACAGGATGTGTATATTGATAATTCATTTGGCATAATAGTTGTTTTTCTGCAGTGGTGTAATAGCTGAAATAGCTTCCTTAACACTTTCCAACATGGCGCGCATCTGCAGACAACATTCAAAATTTCACAAAATGTTTCAAAAACGTTATTGAATTTCATTACCATATTTGGAATCACCATGAGAAATGCATTGAATTAAGTACAAACATGCCTATACTCTATTTGGCCATCTCGAGACAGTGACGTAACCGCGTATTCTACAAATTGCATCACATAACGCGCGCGCATACTCGCGGCGCTGGCGTACAAACACGAGCGTTGAAAGGCGGAAGATACACACGCGTGCGTAAAAGCTGCGCCTGTTCAGTTACGTCACTGTCTCGAGATGGCAAAACAGAGTATAGTATTGGTGCAGTAATCCTTGAGATAGACTTTGAAAATTGCGAAAGGTTTCTGGAAAATCTGTTTTGTATATCGTAAAACTAATAGCCGTGTGGTGAGAGTTAAAATTAGCTGATCAGTAGTCCAAGTTGGCTAGTTTGGAAGGGAACTTTGCTAACATATGGACTCAAATGGTTGTGAATAGATATTGGACTAGCCTTGGCAATGGACTTGATGCCATTTGTTTGTTGTTTCATGCATTATGGATGCACTGCTTGTTTTGAGGCAGGTATTCAACACATTATTGCAAAAGAAAGTAAAAAGTATGATCATATATATGTAAATTTTGTTTTTGATGAGTCTTGTTGCGTGTCAATATTGTTAATAAAAATAATACATGCATGCATGTTGTGTTGTTTTAAGAAATGAAACGAATCAATGCAATTTCGCCAATGTTGAATTACTCATAATAGCACTGCCCCCCCCCCTTTTTTTGGTTGTAGCATCAACATCAGCGGCCCTGCATTGATTCTTTTTCAAATTTCTCTTGCAACAACACATACGCATCTATAATTGACCATCAATCAATTTGATAAATTCTGTGGATAGCATTGAAATCTTACCTTCTACACCCCCTCCATTCACACATACATATCATCGGCGTTGATTTGGGCTGCTCCGACGATTGAGATTTCTTGCAGGACGATTGATGAGACGACGACGACGAAGAGGATTTCCTCTTTTTCTTGCTAGAACTGTGATGCTTGGATTTCTTTTCCTTCTTCTCTTTATGATGATGTGACGACGATGATGACGATGAAGATCCATCGACAGTGTTGTTGACTTTTGTGGAGTCTTTTGAATCCGACGGTCTTTTCAAACTCTTAACCGGTGTGACACTACTAGGAGCCGGCATAGTGGAGGCAGTACGATTTGGCGCCGGCATATTTACAATAAACATAGATTGTTGCTGGGTTTGCGCCCCCGCTTGTATTGGTCTCTGCATACTGACAATCTGCGGCTGGCTACCTTGAATACTAACCGGCAACCTGATGACCTGTTGCTGCGTTTGACCATTTGGATTTTGCACTTGAATGTTCATGGTCTGTTGTTGACCGGTTTGCGGCTGTACTGGACGAACTATCAGCGTCTGCTGCTGCTGCGGATGTTGAGTTGTGACAACCAGCTGCTGCACATTGCTGTTCGGTTGCTGTAGCTGTAACGTAACAGGTTGCCTGCTGTTCTGCTGTTGCGGCGGCTGTTGCACTGTGATTAAAGCACCCTGAACTTGTACTGTGTTATTTCTAGATACTGCTGTAGTGTGCTGTACCGGTTGCTGCTTCACAGCTTGCTGCTGAGCGATCGACTGAGCCACAAGTTGCACCGACCCCGACGTATTACTAGTCGAACCTTGCGGCAGCCCCGTCGCCGACGCAACAACAGTGCCAGTCTGCTGATTATTGTTATTGTAATTATTGGGTAGTATGTGCAGACTCGACGGCAAGTTATCGCGTATGTCTCTGCTGCACAGTATCAGCTGGTTCAACGGCTGCTTTCCACCCATCATCATATGCTGCTGCCTCGGAATGTTTGGATCTTGTGCCACACCACTCGTACCATTATTACTGATGATCATCGTGGCTATACCGTTACTGGTTCCCTGATTCAAATTAGTCTCGCCGACAGTCTTATTTCTGTCGCACAGTATTTCACCATTGAGCAAATGATTGATCGGCCCGTTATTGTCCTTTGCACTGGCCAGTAATTTGTCACTTGGGGTACTGGTACCCGAGCTAGTTCTTGAATCGGAATCGGGCTCGATACCCGCAATGCTCAATGCAGCCTCTAATATGCCCGAGGATGGTTCCTCTACCCTGTTGACTGTCACAATGTCATTTTTGATTGGCATGTCGCTATCGCTAGCGTAGCCGTTCACAAGGTGCTGTTTGAGTAGTGATTCCACCGGTTTAATGGCGGCTTTCTTAAAGGGATCCACTTCCATTTTCTCAACAGAGTTATCCGACACGATATTGTAGTCCTCCGAGGTGCCGTTACACTTGGGCATCTCTTTAGACTCTGCCACTCTGGGACCGTTTCGGGCACTGGGCGAAAGAAGCGCCGGAGTACTAGTCGGACCGTTCATCTTTTTGGTTTCAACACCACCGTGCTGGTTACCATTCAGGTTATTACAGGGTTGCGATGATGGTATGGCTTGTTGAGGCAGCGTTGGATGATGCTGTTGTATCTGTCGCTGTTGTTCCCTATGCTGTTGGAGCTGTTCATTTACAGTAGGTACAGAGGGTGGCGGGGTAAACGGCCGATGCATCACAGCATTCTGTATATGATTTGGTACCATATTAGGCTGTGGCGCCATATTGGCATTGTTATTGTTCGTAAACCCGACAACATTCTGTTGCAGTTGTTGTACGGGTTGCTGTTGAGTTGTCTGGACAGGTCCTGCATGATTGATTCCCTGAGTTGGCAACACCTGTGGCATGGTTTGGTTTGGTCCGGCCCATTGGTTATTATTGGGCATGGGTAAGGCCTGACTGGGCTGTACCATTTGTTGAGGGGACACCTGGGTTGGTGGCGACACTCTGACTGGGGGTTGAACAGCCGTGCCTGTTTGGAGAAGCCTCTTGATGAGTGGGGAGTCTGTGTTTGCTTGAGAGGTATTATGAATGGGTACATGAGTGGCTAAGCGCGGGAACTGATTTGGTAATGCTTGCTGTGGTTGAACTTGGTTCGCAACAGGTTGCTGAATATTTCCCGGCTGCTGGGGTCTGTTGATCACCAACAACTGCATCGGGTTCTGCTGCGTCGACATTGCGTTGACTTGCAACGGCGGTTGTTGAACAGGCTGATTAGGCAGCTGTTGAGGTTGGCTAGAGGAAGGCACTGGCACACTACTAGGCTTAGGCTGGATAGCAACATACTGCGTTGTGGTTGTACTGAGATATGGTCCGTTAGTTGGTGAGGGAACCGGCACCGCAGACGCGGAAGCTGCCGCTTCCATCGCTTGCTGCATCTGTTGCTGTAATCCCAACGGATTAGGAAGAGGATTCAAGGCGAGACCGTTGTCTGGAGAGGGCGCACCAGGTTGTACTTCAATCGCTATCGCTTGTTGCTGTTGTACTTGAAGAGGAAGTGGGTTACCTAGATCTTGTTGAGCTTTCATGGCAGCTTGCTGTAGAAGCTGAGCATGGAGATTCGGTACCTTTTGGATTCTCACTTCACCTTCGGGTAGATTTGACGACGCTTGCGAGGGCGGTTGACATTTTTCTTGTGGTAGCACACCGCTGATGATAACAGTTGCGGGTGAACTTCTTGCACTGCTGTCATTGGTGATGTCACTTCTGGGCGACATCTCGCCTCTTTGCTGCTGCGCCATCGGTGACGGAGCTGGGCTTATACTCTGTGGCGGCAAGGCTGGCGAAGGCTGTGGTGTGCCGGGATTGGAACCACAAGGCTTGGGACTTTTCGATCGGGAACGAGGACTCTTTGGGCTTGCGATAGGACTATGCGGTGAAGGCATATGGGATGGCGGCGGTCGCTGAAGGACAGTTTGGGGTATATAGTTGGTCTGATGAGGTTGGATTGGGTTGGCTAGTCCTCCTACTAGATTAGGCGAAGGTGCAGGGGGTGGTGGTCTTCCTGGCAAGACAGCTTGTCCTTGACTCTGCTGCATCATCAGCTGCTGCCTCTGAGGAAACTGCTGCTGAGTAGACATCTGGTTGACCATCGGTTGTGTGGTTGATTTGACCATACTCTGTTGAGCAGTGTTCATCTGGTATGGGTTTCTCACAGGTGGAGGGCTAGCAGCAGGATTGCCGGTCGGGGAATGTCTCCTGGCAAGGCTCGCTATGATGTTAGACGCGGTGTTTTGGCTGTTCCCAACTTGCATGGTGTAATTCACTGAAATAAAGAAATAAAACAAATACAAAAGTTAATATTTTATCATTACTATTTCTATAATAATTTGTTTTTGTTTTTTCCAAGCGATAAGTCATATAAATAATGGCTCTGAAAAAGGATTAACAATCTTGAGCATATAAATATAGGTGCTACATTACATCGCTGAGTAAAATGTAGATGCAAATAAAAGACTATACTCTTTTAATGTAAACAAAACATTTATTGTGTTTTCAATTGCGATACTGGTAATTTGACCATCATGCGTAAAATTGGCGATAATTTTATAATATACATGATTTCAGATTTCAAGTTGCAAATGTGAAGACTAGAAGCTTGATAAGTTGTATGCGCGTTGTTATTAGATCTTGAACTTGGTTTAATAACGCCAATGTTCATATTTACTAAAATTACTATAATTTTGTTTCCAATTGTTATAAAAAGATTTAACTTATCCTACAAATTTTAAATTTTACTGTTCTTAAGTATAAAATGTGATGAAAATAATCTACACAACTTTTATTTTATATTTTGTGTTAAACTTTGGTCTCATCTGGCATATTATTTGGTGTAAAATAAAATCTAAACCATAAAAACATGTTAATCCATGTCATTTTATAGAGAAGTATTGATTTTTCATGTATGTGCTGTCTGAATCACTCAATTTGAGCAAACTTGGATGAAGTGTTCCCAGACTAATGTTACGTAATTGCTCATTTCTCTGGAATTACTGAACTGAATCACATCCGGTTTTCTTTCAAGTATAGCAAACTATTTTGCCTTTATTTTGTTGTTTGAGTTGTTCTATTCTGACACTTATTCAGAAAGTTACAATCCTCTAAAGGTGCGTTGTAATTTTTTCTGAGACACTCTGTACATCGTATATACTTATCTTCTTTTATTCTTTTCCCCACTGATTAGAGCATCATGCCATGTCAATGTCAATAACTTGGAATATGTTCTGCTATTCGGCCAAGAAAAAACAAACCAGTTACCGGATCGACCCATTCCCCCCTCAAATTTTTCCAAAAAATGTAATAGAAAAATGTTTTGAAAAATGTTTTGAAAAAGAATCATGCCCGATCGACCGATCCTAGCTGAGGTCTGTTTGCCTGTAGAACAGGGTTTTTCTTTCCCCCTGTGGTGTTATGGTCATACTTCAGGTGGGATATGGTATAGGTTGGAATGCTCCATAAATGCCCTTACCTTGTGGAGGTGCTTGTTGTTTGGGATGCCATCTCATTGGAAGCTGAACAGCCCTCTTTTGGATACCGGTAATATGATATTGAGATGCATTGTTTTCCCCTACTTGTCGGAAACCAATATTAGGGTAGGCGTTTCTGTATTGGGAGGAGAGAGATTAATATGTTAACACTTGACACAGATATGGTCTACAGGGTGAGTCAGAAAGAACAGGCACTTTTTTAGAGAAAGCGCCACAGAAATTTCAGGCCTGCATATTCAAATCCAATGAAAGCACTACAAAGACCACATATTTAGATTTCACTTTTAGTAGAACCCGGTATTTTTAAGACAATCCACGGAATGGCGATAACATACAGTATTGTTGGTTGGCTGATCAGAGATGCCAACCAATGAAACTAGAGAAAACATGAAAAGGCACATGAATGTTAGATACAAAATCTGAGAATGACCAGAAATTAATAATACAACTTTGGAATTATGAGTTCAAGGGGGGAAAGTGAAAAAGGCATTTCAGTTTATTCAAAAAGCGAATCTCATCAAGGAATGGCTTGATAATTCGGCCATTAGGGCATTATTAAAATTAGTGTAACATGATAATGCAATGGTCGATTTTTAAAATTCTTCTTTTGAATGAAAGCCAAATTATAAGTCTTTATTATAGCGCTACAATTAGTATTGAATATGCACGCATACATTTGTTGTGATGCCTTTGTGAAAAAAAATCCCATTCATCCTGATTCACCCTGAACGGGACAGTGATGCAAGTAGGCGATTGATAAATGTTCACGTAAATATAAACAAAAATAAAATGGCATTTAAACGTAAATGAGACAATTTTTGATACATTCCGTGGCCGAAATAGATCGCAAAAAGGTTGAATCTACGCCGAAAAATGCATTACCTGCAAGCAACAAAGCGTGTTTTTGGCGCTGTGATTTAATAACGTAGACCGAGGTGACGGCACAAAGCCTGACTGTGAGGGATTTACGGAGGTAGGAAGGGAAGAGAATTCGGCGTTGTTTGGAGGGATTTACGTTCTCCGCGAGTGTTTAAATACCTTTTTTCTTTCTTCGGGAGGCATGTTGCCTCATGTGATATGACATGCCAAAACATATAGGTATTTTTCCGTGTCGTGTGAACATGCAGGGGATAACTAATAATAATACATATCTTACCTGAGACAAGCACCAAAGGTGTTAGAGTTGAGTATACTGCCACTGGTGAACTTACTACACGCGGCAAGGTAATCGGAATACAGGTCTATGCGGGACACGGCGCCTTGATGATTGGGTTCAAACGTAGCATGCAGCCTGATGGACAGAATTAAATCAAGTTTTTGTTAAGGAATAGGCTTGAGAAAGATATCAAAAACAAAAGACAGTTTGATGATTTGTATTTACACAGTTAGGCTGCGTTTACTTCCAAATTGCGATACTGAATTGAATTGCAACACAGGATGAGCATTGCTTATTTTCTAACAGGCAGTTTACACCAGTTGACCATTTCTATATCGGAGTGAATGTCAATTTCTTTACACTCTTACTGTACTTTCACACACATGATTGGAAACTGAAGTAGATTTCTAATTGTGTGTTTGTATCTACAGGGTGTCCCAGAAAGATGAATCCAGTGTTTAAATTTCAAACATATAAAAACAACAGTGTATCAAAATCTCTTACTGGCAACATAATGATTAACATGATACCTATATACTGTAAAAGCGCTCATTTGCGCTGATTAAATGTTTGCGCTTTGGTGATTTTCAGCCATTTTGATTGTTTTTAAAATTTGAAAGCTCATATATTTATGCGTTTTATTTTCGCAGTAGCTGCTTGGAGCGCGAAAGGAGCAAAAATTAATGTAGCATGAAAATGTCCGCGTTGACAGTGTACTGTGAATTTCAGAAAGATATCTTATTTGTATAGGTGTGGCACAACTTGACTGAAAATCGATGAAAACATGTTTCTCACTTTCAGCGCAGTTCAAAAAATGAAACTCACACTTTTCAAACTGCCACTAAAGAAAGGAGTGGATTATAAGTCACTGAAGCTGAAGAATTCCGTTATAACATGTAAATATTACTTCATGATTATCATAACATGTAAATATTACTTTAAGAATTTTTTTTCTGAGTTGCAGTGAACCAATTGATTGGCCCATCAGAGCTCTCTGTAGAGAGTTACCAGTTTGATTTGTAATCACTCAGTTCATTAACTTTGTTAATGTCAGTTAGGCTATTGTTCACATTTGCTCTTCATATACAAAAACCCAAACTCATTTTGCTTGATCGTATAACCAAGTGAACCCCCTTCATGACCATGTGATTTGATAAAATTCCGTTTTCTACTTACCACTCCTTGGCAAAAGTTTCACTTTCCGCCGCTCGAGAGGCTGCCGATGATGGAGCTGTTACGTTCTGTTGCTGAGGAAGTGGAGCTGGATGCGGAGGAGGAGGAGTAGCCGCCAACCTATCATGATGAGGGGTGTTTGGTCCTGAGATAAAAAAACAGAGCAAATTGGGCTAATTAATAACATGCCAAACCCTTTGTGAATTGACTACACAAAAAATAGTACCCCCAGGTTATGCTGATAACATACATGCTGTCGCAGGTCGTGGTGATTTGGAGTCGCTCGAGTGGACTATGAAATGACTGCCAAGTGTGATAATGTTGCATAGGTTAGGCATCAGTGGGATACATTCTGATGTTGTGAACACATTATAGACATAATCCAAAAAGAGGGCCAAAAAAGAGCAACATGATGAACTAGGACAAGGGCACCTACAATCCCGGCCAATATTGTTGGAACACTTTGATACATGTGTTTAAAAACTCCCCCTCTCCCCCTGGATCAATGTTCAAACACGATTTTTGGGTTACGGGATACCGGAAGGGGTCAACATTTCCCAGTGGGGTGGGGGAGTTATTCGTGTTGAGGAAAGGGCTTCAAGCTTTCCTTCATAGCCAGCAATGTTTCAATAGTGTAAATTTTGCGAACACAGGAACGCATGAAAGTATGTTCCAACTAATTATGACCGTGATTGTAGATGTTGAGTCAATCCACTACTGAAAACTACAAAAGAATCTGCCTTCACTGTTGCAGTTCCGGAAACACTGGTTCCTGCAGTTCCGGTAGTGGATCACAACCCTGATGAAATCTGACTGATCAAGTCATGATGAAACGTTAGTCGGCGGGTAATTTTCCAATTATTCACTAAATCACTGGTTTTCATTAACACAACGTTACTCCTTATGTGAGCTTATACAACATCTTGGGACTTAATCCAGTTCTTATAGAGAGAACATTTGACACAACTCACACCAATATTGAAACATCTTTGATAAATACGTTAGTGCCAAACAACTAAACAACATCACTTACTTGGTACAGGCATTGGTGGCGGCGGTCCCTGTGATGGGGGCGGGGCTTGAGATAACGCCCTTCCTTGGTATCTTGCCATGGTCACCACAGGATGGTGAATGCCGTGAGGCGCGTGGTCAACTATCTTGATGCCTACAAACGCTTCTGCTCCTAGCGACTGGGCATCTAGGGTGATAAGGCATACCAAGATGTCTGATGGGAGAGAAACAAAGTAGACAAGGTGATTAGATAGAATTTGTAATTCAATAGCTAAGAAAGTTTAAGCAATTCTCATTGTTTCTCAGAGAAATCGTCGACATTTACATGAGACAATATAACACGGAATACATTATTAAGCTATATTAGTAACTATAGTTTTGTTCCATAAAACGCACTTCTGCATTGCGTCTCATTGTGCTTTTCCGAAGAAGGTGAATACTTTTTTCCACGACTTGGAAAATACAAATAACTTTCCAGGTTTTCCATGATCCGTACTAACCCTTACCCTGTATATCTAGTTTATAGAATCTGCATACCAGGTTGAATTATCTTTTTTGCCGACAAATTCGCCATTAATACTTTCCACAACGCGGCAGGCGGCTTGCAGATGACATTCCAACATTTCAAAAAATGTCAGAACTATAATTAAATGTCATTACCATATTTGGAATCTGCATTGGAAATGCATTAAGTACAAACATGCCTAGTATTGGTTCAGTAAATTGTGAGATACACTTTAAAACTTGGGAAAGGTTTCTGAAAAATATGTTTTTTAAATGGTAAAACCAATAGCCGCGTGAAAAGTGTTAAATAATACCTCCATCCTTACCTATGCTTTTATCCACTTTGGCAATCTTCGTGCAGATGATCTCCCCGGTCTGCGAGAGCGCCAGCAGCACCTCCAGCGCCCCCAACAGCAGCTGCACATCGTGCACGATGAGCATCTGCACGATGGCCTTGTAGACTCTCTCCTCCAGGCACATCTTAAGTGTCTCGAGGTTGGTCTGGACCTTGGAGAGTTTCTGGAGCACCTCCATGGCTCGGAGCACCACCACTCTGTCGGGGTCTATCACACCTTTGTCTATGGTGTGGAACATGAGTTGTGTACTACGGTAGTCGATGGGATCTAGGATAAACTGTGAGGAAAAGAGATGGATAAAGAGAGTTTAGTTTGAGATCGATCATTATTTGGACAAAACGCTTTCAAACTTTTTACGATTTCATCAAACGATCCACTTAGGCATTAGGTACTGTAAAAGTGGAAGTTTTCACGCTACATTTATAAAATCAGCAAGCACGAAAATAAAAACGAGCAAATATATTCATTTGGTTTGTAGGTCTGTGAAAGGAAGCTCAAAATCGCTTTAAGGGGGGACTTAAGGAAGTTTTTGATTTGATTTTTTGAATTTTGTGAGTGCTGTAATTATTGAACTATTAATCAAATGCATATAAAAGTATACATTTTTGGAAAGGAAATGGATCAGAGAATCCAAATTTGGCGTCAATTTTGACCAAAAAAGTAGATTTTTTGAGAAAATCACCAATTTTTTTGAACAAAGCTAACAAAAATAATTTTGAGTAAAAAATTTCAAAATTACTTTATAATGATGTTAAGATACTAATGAAGGGACGATTTTCTTTTTTTTTAAATCTAATCTAATATTTTTGAAAATTTTGGCCAAATAGCCAAAAAACGTGAAACAAATGGATTTTTTTTTTTTTTCTCACTTTTTTGTCAAAATTTCAAAAAATATTGGATTAGGTTAAAAAAAAAAAAATCGTCCCTTCATTAGTGTCTTAACATCATCAAGTGATTTGGGCATTTTTAACTCAAATTTATGTTTGTTAGCTTTGTTCAAAAAAATTGGGTCAAAAAAGTGGTTTTTTGTGATTTTCTCAAAAAAACATTTTTGGTCAAAATTGATGCCAAATTTAGATTCTCTGATCCATTTCCTTTCCAAAAAGGTATACTTTTATATACATTTGAGTCATGGTTCAATAATTACAGCACTAACAAAATTCAACAAAAAACTTCCTTAAGTCCCCCCTTAACTAAAACAAGCACAATTGTTCAAAATGTGCAACGCGCAAACATTTACATGCGCGAAAATGTTGACTTATACAAGTACAGTATCCTACGTCTCTACACAGGTATCAAAGTATTAATTAGAGTAAACAACCTTTTCTAGTCGATGAACAGGGGGACATTTTGGATAGCAAAATCAGATTGTATAAGCACTGTGCAACTACAACATCTTGGTAGACACGGTTGGTAATGTGGAACATCACCTGGAAGATTTATTGCGAATCTTGACAAATATCGCAACCAGGACAGTAGATTCCTTGAGCAACACCAGCATGCTTCACTTTCATCACATGACCACTGATTTCTGTCACCAGTGTTGGCTAGGTCCCATTGACATTACATTGCAATGAAAGGCTTTTAATAATGTTGTTAAACAAGGGTCTTTAAAAAGATCCAGCTGCAAGTAGTAAATTAATGTGACTTCAATTCAGTCCTCGCTTCTTTTTCCTAAAGACCCTTTATTTTTTGAATAACACATTTTAGTTAAGATTCAACTTCTTTTCATTTCTGTGGCCAAAATGCCTATCTGTACCATGTATTATGAAGCTGGAAGTCAGACGATCTCAAGCTTTAACACATGTTTTGCACTGTTTGTTTTGGGGGAAATTCCTGTTGGCACCATAGTAGTGCTAAGCCTGCTGGACTATACAAGACATCTTCTTTGGGTCACTTAGTGGTTGGGCTTGTATCAAATCAAATTGATTTGATCCAAATTTGAACCAATCAGCCAAAGTTGTATATAAATCTTATTTAATACTTACATCTGCTGCCAAATTACTAAGTGCATCCATGCCTATTTGTTTCAGCGCCGAGTCGCTATTGTGAACACAGAGTAGAAGGAATCGGTACAGGGTCCTATGGGCGGCCATCACACGCCTGTTGTGTTTTTCAAATGATAGGTTACGTAGTATGATGGAGATCTGAAAATACAAAAAGAAAAATATGAAAATGTTTATGTAAATGAATGGAAATTGAAACGATCAACGTATTGAAAGGGAATTTTATTCTATTATTTTTGGCATTTCAAAACCAATACGCGCGCAAGCTTTGAGACAAACCTATTTTTTTTGTTTGGCCTTATTTACCATAATAAGGCTATGAAAAAAACACTATTTGTTTTCCATTTTTTCTTCTTCAATTTTTAAAACAATTTGAAAATATCGAAAATTGTTGCAAATGCACAAAAAATTACCGGAATATTTGGACAAAAAAACAATGATGTAAGACTGACTGACTGACACTAACAGTGTTTTTTGTGGCTTAGTACCATAATTTTCCTTCATTATATGGATTTGTAATAAATACCTACGTCAGGGTTTTGATTTTCTCCTGTATATTTTTATACATATAATATGTAACAGAACCAAACTGCACTGTAGCATCATGTTACTTAGATATTTTGTTGCATTTTTTTGTGCTTCTCATCAAATATTAAGCAAACATTGACTGACAAAAGCGTCACATTTTGCATCGCAAATCGAGGCAAATCAAACGCTTCAGACAGGATATTACAGGATAGGTTAGGCCAAGAAGAAGAAAAAAAAGATCTGTCTCACATACTCCGTGTGCATAATTATGCGGAATCACTATTGCCAAATAACCCTACAAGATGAGCCCAATTTTGGGTTTTTGGTGTGTTTTTTAAGTTGGCTCCGAAAGGGGACAAAATCAGAATAAAAAAAGAATTTCTGCATTTAGCATACCTATTATGTCTCTAATTTAAAATAAAAAAATCGCATATTGCATAGCTATTATTCCAAATGTATGCGAGACAAGACCTTTTTTTTTTTCCTTACAATTATAAATATTTTATGTTACAGGATATTTGAGAAGGCCAACGTGTGGTGTGTGTGGGATCTCATTCTTAAATGTCGCCATCACAGATTTACGTCACCAAAGAAGTAGTATAGTTATAATCTACGAATATAATTTATTTACATCGATATTGTCATTGAAGAAGGATACAGAGAATGGCATAATATTCAAATCCTATCTTGTTATTGATCTATAGCCTTGAGCCTTGCTTTTTTCCTATTTGATATCAAAATTACAATCCTATTATAACAACAAAATACACTGTTTTGTTCTTCATGAAGAAATCCGAACTCGATAAAATGGTAATAAAATCTTATTCAAATATTGTCTGTAAAGCGACCAAAAAAGCCCATTCCTGTTCTAAAATTTTCAATTTTTTAAAGAAAATGTTTGGATTTTTTTAAACATTTTTGAAGGGAAAAAATGAAAATTCATCAATACTTCTCGAAATTTGTGGAAAAACAAAAATCACCTCCCGACCAACCCTACTTTGAGGTGGTCTGTTTGCCTGTAGAGCAGGGTTTTTTGTGTGTCATCTATCCAACAACACAAGAAGACAGTGGCCCATGGGGACTAGCTACTTGCTGATTGATGGCAGTCATTATTCTTGTGATAGCTGTGCTGTGCTAAGTTAAGTGGTATTCACTATGTATATCAGCAGAATTTAATTGTCATGAAATGCTAGTAATAATATCAACTTAAAACATAAAAGTAATTTCCTAAAAAATCCCATTTTGTCTCTTCCTGTTTTGGTCATTGTATATTTTGGATCAGTAGGAAATGTATTCAAATTACAGGGAAGAGTTAACAGGAAGAGCCGCAATAACTTATTTTGCTATAAAGATATGATGTACATGTATGCAGCATTAGATCCAGAGTAAGATTTTCTTGGAAAAGCAATTTTGCTGAAGACAAGATGACCAGAAGATAACTGTCACTGGATAACCGTAGTAGGGACATTAATCCCAAGATCGGATTACGTAACAGTGTAATGCAAACAATTTGTTCTTTCATTGCCAATTTCATACTATGGCTCTTGTAGGGCAAAACAAAAGGAGGGAGCAGGCCATAAGGTTTGACCACTCGATTAACCCCCCCCCCCCCCTTAATGAAATGACAATTGCAAACTTAAACACAATTGTTTTCTTATGTCTCCCTAATAAAGAGGTCTGTTTTCCTTGTGCCTCTTTTCAATTGAAGAATATTTTTACTATTAATAATAAACAAATAGTTTTATCTTATGTGCTGGTTTTTTTCCTACAAATTACAAGGAGGTTTGTTAAAAATGGCATAATGTTTACAGATTTGTGGCTTTTTTACAGTCATTTCAAGGGAAAATAAGGGGGGGGGGGGTTGGGACCTGAGAGGTCCGTTTGCTTGTACAACAGTGTTTTTTTCTGTCGCCTTTCTTCTTTGTTATTGTTATATCAATTTTACAAATTCACAAAAAACCTCAGTTCATAATGAAAAATACACCAGATGTCATTCATTGGCTCGTGAACTTGTATGGCTGCTGTTTACATGCAGTTAAGTGACAGAGCAAATTGATGGAAGCAATATAAAGTGCCATTTCCAATCGAATTATAAATAGCTATAATACACTGAGAGACAAAAACAATCACTCATGGAATCGAGGCTAAAAATACACAGGGAGCGCAGGGCGATTTTCCCCAAGTTTTCACAAAATATGTTGCATATGGTAAAATGTACTAAAGGGGAGATTTTTTGCCAGAATTTGCTCAAAATAGCCCTCATAGCCCAAAAAGTATTTTAAACCCTGCATGGAATTTGCACGTGTACACAGGCTGCATCAAAAACTTATGAATCTTGTCTATAGACATTTGTAATCATACCTTTCTGCCATATGATGAGGTAAATATGGGAGACATTTACATATTTGTCAATGTGAGAGACATAGAGAGGAATACTGTAAACGTGGACATTTTCGCGCTACATTAATTTTCGCGCTCCAAGCAGTTACCGCGAAAATAAAAACACACAAAACATATTTATTTTGTGTATAAGTCAATGTAATGAACTTTCATATCGCGAATTTAAAAATAGGCATGCTTATAGGTCTATGTGACGAAGCTATAAATCGGTAATTTAAAATACCCCGCAAAAAGCAGTTCATAATCTGCAAAGCGCGAAAAATTAATCACACAAATATTACCACTTTTACAGTATGACTGCACGACACAATGTTTACCCCCTTACGTGGCTGGAAGGGGCTGATTACGAATAACATCATGTTCACTTTCTCTGGGGTTTCCCCCGCCACAGGGATGATAGATTTGTACATAATAATTTCTGCTATCTCAGACAGTTGGGCTTGTCCTGATATTTATCACTCTTGGCAAGATACACCTGTGTGAAGCATGATTGTAAAATTGGAGTTTACCTTCGTAAGGATTGGCCAGCATTTAATGGATTTAGTTTTCAATCCTAATTTTGATTTTACCAGTGTTGTCACTAGCCAAAATGTTGTGCCGGTTAATTTTACTGACGGCGAACAGAATAAGTGTTGCAAACGTAGTGCAATGGATCATGGCATGGGTCAAGAGGCCTTCTTAATGTGTTTTTAAGGGTTATTAATGTACTTTGAGGGTTCTTGCCACATAATTTCTTGTTTTATGAGGCAGTTTAATGATTTTATCCACAATTTGTAATTTTGTTTTGTTTTTTGGTACCGTTTTTGTTACCCTTTTTTTTAAAAGAGTGCCGGTCAGCAATCGTGAGTGCCGGCTCCTCCCGGCCGCCTTAGTGACAACCCTGGATTTTACTCAATTTGGCATAAATAGACATGTCTTGTTTCATGGAAAACACTTACAAGATTTGTTTGATTCAAGATTTGTTTGATTCGAGATTTGTTTGATTCAAGATTTGTTTTGATTCAAGATTTGTTTGATTCAAGATTTGTTTGATCCAAAAAACTTGCTCATTTTAAGTGATCACAATTTCTACATGTTTTTTGACACAACCTAATATTATTTATTTGATTTAGCAAGCTGTATTAGATTTTTAGCAAGCTGGAAATTGTTTATTGCTGTACCTATTTCAGGTCTGAAAATCATGGATTAATGTAACTGCAGCAACAATGCGTGGGTAAACCATGCAGTGTAAGTTTTGTGTCGTATCTTGTAGTCTATATGTTTGTATGTGTGCAATTGTTTATTAAAATGGTGTATTATTCTCGAAAATATGCAACAATAGATGTATCATCACACTTCACTGCCCAATTATTGTAACCTACATTTCAAAGAGTGCCAAACTTAACGATACACAAAGAAAAATAAAGCTATACGTGCAGAAATCCATGCTGATTCCAACGACCTTTATGACAAAATTATATTCTTTAGTTAAATCGGTTCCAAATTGGCAAGTATTACTCGTTTTTTTATCTCTCCGCACGCAGAAGGAACCCATGTTTTGGTCGCACGCGACACACATATGATGCACAATGCCCTTGTTGCCTTCAAGCGGCCGTACCTTTCTGCATTCATTCTCTAATGTAAGAAGGCTTCGCCAATTTGGAGCTGATCAAACTTTAGAATTACTGTGGTAATTGTTAAAGTGTTATAAATAACATAATGAGAGAAATTTTAATTGTTTTAATCATATATATTTACAACAGGTTTTTTTTCCATCTAAAGATTAGTTTTAGCCTACTGCACACCATGTACTTGAATTAAATTGATACGTTTTTGTAACCAATTTTTACTGAACATGGAAATAAAAAACTCAAATTGATTAAGCTTGAAGTCATTCAAGTATTACCGGATTAAATGTATTAAGTAAGGAATGGAAGAAATTGAATGCTCCATCAAAATTCCAATTAAAATTAAATGCTTCGGGAAATCAGTTATGCTCAGTACAACTGTTGGATAGCCAATAGCACACAATCAAATTTGTGTCTCCAATTTAATGACAACCATGATTGAGGAAAGAAAGAGTAATAAAAGAGGGTTTTTGTTTTTTAATTCTCTAGATAAATTTATTGATAAGGTCAGGTAGATTTAGAAAATAAAATTGTCAATTCAAATTACCTTTCTTTTCAAACAAAACGGGGATGATATTTTTTAGTTGCTTTAAGGCAATGAAAAAAAGAAACCCTGTTGAGTACGGGCCCAACTTACCCATTTTTTTTAGAAATGAGTGAAAAAATTGTTTATGTGCAAATGAATACCGATACCGACCCCCCTTTTTTTTGCTTGTCAAAAATGGCATGTTTACAGATTTTTGGCTTTTTTACGGTCATTTCAAGGGAAAATAAGGGGGGGGGGGGGGGGTCTGAGAGTGAGAGGTCCATTTGCCCGTACAACAGTGGTCTTTTTACTGTCGCCTATCTTCTTTGTTATTGTTATATCAATTTTACAAATTCACAAATACCCACAGTTCATAATGAAAAAGGGAAACTACCAGATGTCATTCATTGGCTCGTGAACTTGTACGGCTGCAGTTTACATGCAGTTAAGTGACAGAGCAAATTGATGGAAGCAATATAAAGTGCCATTTCCAATAGAATTATAAATAGCTATAATACACTGAGAGACAAAAACAATCACTCATGGAATCGGGGCTAAAAATACACAGGGAGCAAAGGGCGATTTTCCCCAAGTTTTCACAAAATAGCCCCCTGAAAAAATGTTGGCCTATGGTAAAATGTACTAAAAGGGCGATTTTTGCCAGAATTTGCTCAAAATAGCCCTCATAGCCCAAAAAGTATTTGGAACCCTGCATGGAATTTGCATGTACACAGGCTGCATCAAAAACTTACGAATCTTGTCTATAGACATTTGTAATCATACCTTTCTGCCATATGATAGGGAGACATTGACATATTTGTCAATGTGAGAGGCATAGAGAGGAATACTGTAAACGGGGACATTTTCGCGCTACATTAATTTTCGCGCTCCAAGCAGTTACCGCGAAAATAAAAACACACAAACATATTTATTTTGTGCATAAGTCTAGGTAATGAATTTTTAAATCGCGAATTTAAAAACAGGCAAAATGGCTGAAAGTAGGTAGAGCGTGAACATTTAATCGCACACAAATTACAACTTTTACACTAATAGGAGAGACAAGTTGTACTGTAAAATTGAAGCTATAAATCAGGAATTCAAAATACCCACCGCAAAGCAGTTCATAATCTGCAAAGCGCGAAAAATTATTCTCAGACAGTTGGGCTTGTCCTGATATTTATCACTCTTGGCAAGATACACCTGTGTGAAGCATGATTGCAAAATTTGAGTTTACCTTCTGTAAGGATTGGCCAGCATTTAATGGATTTAGTTTTCAATCCTAATTTTGATTTGACCAGTGTTGTCACTAGCCAAAATTTATTTTACTGATGGCAAACGTAGTGCAGTGGATCATGGCATAGGGTCTAGAGGCCTTCTTAATGTGTTTTTTAGGGGTTATTAATGCACTTTGAGGGTTCTTGCCACATAATTTCTTGTTTTATGAGGCAGTTTAATGATTTTATCCACAAATTGTAATTTTTTTTATTTTGGTACCGTTTTTGCTACCCCTTTTTTTTAAGAGTGCCGGTCGTCAATTGTGAGTGCCGGCTCCTCCCGGCCGCCTTAGTGACAACCCTGGATTTTACTCAATTTGGCATAAATAGACATGTCTTGTTTCATGGAAAACACTTTCAAGATTTGTTTGATTCAAGATGTGTTTGATTCGAGATTTGTTTTGATTCGAGATTTGTTTTGATTCGAGATTTGTTTTGATTCAAGATTTGTTTGATTCAAGATTTGTTTGATTCAAGATTGGTTTGATTCAAGGTATGTTTGATTCAAGATTTGTTAAGATTCAAGATTTGTTTGATTCAAGATTGGTTTGATTCAAGGTATGTTTGATTCAAAATTTGTTAGATTCAAGATTGGTTTGATTCAAGATTGGTTTGATTCAAGCATTGTTTGATTCAAGATTTGTATGATTTAAGGATTTGTTTGATTCAAGGATTTGTTTGATTCAAGATTTGTTTGATTCAATATTGGTTTGATTCAAGGTGTGTTTGATTCAAGATTTGTTTGATACAAGATTTGTTTGATCCAAAAAACTTTCTCATTTTAAGTGATCACAATTTCTACATGTTTTTTGACACAACCTAATATTATTTATTTGATTTAGTAAGCTGTATTTGATTTTTAGCAAACTGGAAATTGTTTACTGCTGTACCTATTTCTGGTCTGAAAATCATGAATTAATGTAACTGCAGCAACAATGCGTGGGTAAACCATGCAGTGAAGTTTTGTGTCGTATCTTGTAGTCTATATTATATGTATGTATGTGTGCAATTGTTTATTACAATGGTGTATTATTGTCCAAAATATGCAACAATAGATGTAGTATCATCACACTTCACTGCCCAATCATTGTAACCTACATTTCAAAGAGTGCCAAACTTAACGATACACAAAGAAAAATAAAGCTATACGTGCAGAAATCCATGCTGATTGCAACGACCTTTATGACAAAATTCTGTTCTATAGTTAAATCGGTTCCAAATTGGAGAGTATTACTTGTTTTTTATCTCTCCGCACGCAGAGGGAATCAACGTTTTGATCGCACGCAACACACATATGATGCACAATGCCCTTGTTGCCTTCAAGCGGCATTGTACACCTTTCTGTATTCATTCTCTAATGTAAGGAGGCTTCGCCAATTTGGAGCAGCTAATCAAACTATAGAAATATTGTGGTAATTGTTAAGTCATATAATATAATGAATGGGAGAGATTTTAATTTTTTGAATCATATATTTACAATGGTTTTTTTCCCATCTAAACATTAGTTTTAGCCCACTGCACCATGTACTTGAATTAAATAAGTATGTGTAACCAATTTTTACTAAACATGGAAAGAACTCAAATTGATTAAGCTTGAAGTAATTCAAGTAGTACCGGATTAAATGTATTAAGTAAGGGAATGTAGAAATTTAATGCTCCATCAAAATTCCAATTAAAATTAAATGCTTCGGGAAATCAGTTATACTCAGTACAACTGTTGGATAGCCAATAGCACACAATCAAATTTGTGTCTCCAATTTAATGACAACAACCATGATTGAAGAAAGAAAGAGTGATAAAAGAGGTTTTTTTTTAATTCTCTAGATGAATTTATTGCAGACCTGCACTGGAATTACATTAACCATCGATAAAACTGTAATATTTCCAATCATTGCATTTTTAATGAACTCCGTCTACAAGCAAAATTATGAGCCTTCTCAAGAGGATAAAATGCATTTAGAACATCAAAAAACCAACATAAGATCCAGGTTATAAACACAGGAGTAGGTGTATTGACACAGGGTTTATGGTTACATGTGGGAGCGTCATCAAAGGTTTGTGTTTTTTTTCGCATCATTTACGGTTTCCTCATGGGAACGTCTATGAAATGGATATGATATAAATGTACCGCAGGATTTGCGAGATGTTACAAAACAGTGTTTTATTATTTATATCTTATGCTGGATTTATATCTTATGCTGGATTAATTCTCGCCAATTACCAATCCCTAAAAGATTAAGAAAGTCCAACTGATACATGCAACTTAATAAAGAGCCATAGCAGTTCAACTGCCAACAATTTAGAAACAATTATGGCAGAAAATTCCATACCAATTGTATGCACTTCCATCGTAGAGACTACATGTACGAGGACTGAGTGAGGGCGAAAATGACAGTATTTGATCATGAAAATAATTTTGTTCACTCAACAAAACTGAATAATATGATAAAATAGGACTTCTTGAAATAGAATGTCCTCTATGCATGGCGAATACTTGCCCATCCTTAAATTCCAAAACGTTCTTATAAAATACAACACGGTAAGTAACTCACCTGCATAATTCTCTGTTTCTCCACATCGCTGATACCTTGGGTGCGACCGCAGAATAGCTCCCCTTCTTTGTAGTCCATGTCCCCTAATGGTTAACAAAATACAATAGACAAAATGTCTTTGAATGAGTGGCTGTATCCATGTTTGGAAGGTCAATCATCTAAATTCTGAATAGATTCCTACTTCTTCACTGCACGCAGCATTCTAAATTAAACTGAATTTTTGACTCATAGAATAATAAATAGCCTATACAGGGACAATGCTGAAATAAATTGACAATGTCGCTCATTTGATGCACCTAGCAGAGTGTAAAACTAATCATCACATACTTTTCGTAGCTTGTAAATCACAACAAAAATTCTTGATCATTCAGTTCGCACCAAGTAATTTATTAAGTTTGTGCAGATTTGGCGTTTGCTGCTTACATTACATACACTGGACAAAATGTGTATGTTGAAGCATGATAGTCAATTATTTGATTTGACTAAATTCTAACATTTATTAAATGTATTTGGTTAAGTTGGGAGGGGGGGGGGGAGTGAAAGTGATGATATAACATTGACTGATTACATCAATAATGAATATTTTATCATAAGCAATTTGCATTAGAGCAGAAATACACAAAAACAATGATATCTAGAAGCAAACACAATTTGATCTCTAAATGTATTATCAATATTGACATTAGAATGAGGGCAAGGATTTTCCATCCATCATAAACCGCAATTAAGTAATCTCCAAATAATCTCAACACAATGCAGGTTGATTTATTTACTAATTGTTTAGTACGGAATACATAAATATAGCACAGCTGATTGCTTTTACAAAATGACTGAAAGAAGTGGGCATTGATAATGATTTGTGCATCCCATTTGACCCTACTCATCCAACCACAGCAATTTATTTGATTTGTACAAAATGACTTGCCAATTAATGACACTTGCTACAGGAAAACAAACAGTGTACATGTAGGGCATAATGGGTCATCAATGAGGCATGATAGGAAACCTATTATACTTTGCATGCCCACATGAAATAACAACAGAACGTAAGACTGATCTTTCGAAAATTTACTTAGTATCACAGAGGTAGGCCCTGGGATGAATTCTCTTGGGCCCAAATGTTGTTATTGTTGTATTGGCAAAATTTCCAAATCCGTTAAAATAGCAATATTTTTCAATTCGCGAATTAAAGTATCCGCGAAATTACAGTGTTTTACAGTATTTTGATAAAGCAGAATTTTATGTGTTTGGGCTTTTATCTTATTCTTATGTCACTTTCATTGCCATTTTTAACCATTCATGTTTCTTGCATTAACTATTATGCATGTTTTCTGAGTTACAGTGAACCAATTGATTGGCCTTGTTTTGATTTCTAATCACTAAATTCATAAACCTTGTTTCTGTTGGGCTGTAGTTCACATTTGCTCTTTATTAAATAAAATAAAGAATGATATAATGTACACAGGTGCATCAAAAGTGACATCACAAAGTTCAGTTTTGTTAGATTGAAATATCATATTGCACTTGCAGCTAACATTTCAACAGGTACCATTCATCGAGTCTTGCACTGATCGATTAACCCTAACCATGCTAAATCCAACAAAAATTCCAACAGAGCATCGCGCCGTTGGACCCCACTCCGCAATCATGCATCGCAAAGGTACATTATAGGCTCTGAAAAGTTATTTTAGAGAGCGTAACCCCGTAGCAAGATGCACCTTCACTGGCCGGCCGGGGCAGCCCAGGTTCAATTTTTCGGGGCCGCACACACAAGCAACTATTTGTCCCGTGTTTCTCCCAGGTTAGCTTTATTGCTACAACCCCAAATGGGTTAGGGTTAGACGACAACAAAAATATTCCTGTTTTACGGGCGGACGGACCTGTCAAGTAAGGTCGGTCGGTCGCAGGTTTTTTTATAATTTTTAAATTTTTTCTTCTTAAAATGTCACCAAAATTTGCCATATCGGAAATTTGTACAAAATGTGTGAAGAAAAAAAAAATCGACAGATTTCCGGCAAAAAACACGATTTGAAAATATGATTTTAAAAAAAGGGGGTCGGTCAGGCCTGTAAAACACGGTTTTCTTTTTTCCTCGCCTTAGGCACAATTTTTTTGCGATGCCCACAAGTACCACAAATCTTGAAGTTGGGTCGGTCGGTGGATTTTCCTTTTTTCATTGCTGCCAAATATTCATGACAAGACAAAATTGGTAAATGTCAATTTGACTAATGTTTCTTTCTAGTGTGATAATAGTTTAAAAGCAATCTATTCAAGCAAACTTATTCATTTCCAGCTTGCCACCTATGTCGTAATGTAATGTGCCACATTATATCTTTTAGGGAAATGCAAACTGCATAAAACGTGAACAGAATTAAGAGGCCTGTTCAAACCAATTTTGACGTATCTCTTCACATACTGTGTAAAAGGCTCGTATCAATAACTCAATTTGTGTGTATAATATTATTGAACTTCATTGCAGTGTTCCTAAATGCGTCTTCATTTCAAGCGTTGTTCAGCATGATTTGCAGTGTACTGTTAACGTGGACATTTTCGCGCTACATTAATTTTAGCATTTTTCACGCTCCGAGCAGCCGCGAAAATAAAAATGTGCGAATATATTTATTTTGTGTATGAAGTCTAGGATATGAACTTTCAAATCGCAAATTTAAAAACAAGCGAAATGGCTTAAAGTAAGCAAAGCGCGAATATTTTATTGTGCGAAAATTACCACTTTCTCAAGTAACCAAAACCTGTGGTTTTGATAGTTTGGAATTCAAATGAAGAGTAAGAGTGCCGGTTTTTAATTTTAAAATTGACCCTCCACGTTTTGATTTTCACCCATTTGAAAACTCTAGAAAGATTGTAATTCACACTTTTTTTATTGCACATAATACCATGAACACTACACTAACATGACTTTGAATCATAAATTTAAGTTTTTCACTCTCAGAATTTTACCCTGGAAACATGCTATTTTATTTGTTTTCATTTTACTCAATACTATAAATGGCAATGAAAATCCAGAGAACCTGCTATTTATGGGATTATGGTTTTAAAATACCTAATTATCTGAAAACCCAGCACTACCCCACTGCACTTTGGTGGGCTTTTTGGCAATATAAATTGGGCTACATAAATCCGCTTTAGGCAATACTACCAACTAAATGTGTTGGTTGATATAACCATATGGGATGATTGATTGTCACTTTAGATTGGGCTCATAGACACAATTTTAGCAACACAACCAGTTGGTCGTGCCCGTATGAATGCTAGTGTGTAACCCAATCAAACTCCTAGCCCCCTTCAATGTCTATGTCAGTCTGAATCCTGTGTCTGTCGATAGATATAAATATGAGTCTAGACTGTTCTTGTTTGGGTAAGTAAGAACATCAACAGCAAATTGCATACAGAATCAGTAGTAGAGAGATCCTTATCAAGTTAAAGGAGGCGCTATTGGATAGAGAATTGGCTCTATAAATGGAAATATGTTATGAGAAAGCCTTGGCACAAAATGTGTAAATGTTCATAATTAACCCAATTACAAACTGACTTCTTGTTTTGTGCTTATTATGACACATAAGACATCAACCAATTCAAAAACAAATAAAATATGTTGCAAAGTATTGATCTAAAAATGATTCAAATTTTGGCCTTAACCAATAACCTAATTAAAAAAAAAAAATGGAAAAAAGGAGAGAATAAAAGGGCTAACTTTAAACTCAAGCACCATCGTCTCTTTCCCCTTTATCCCATCCTCTGTCTATACAGTCATAACACTTTCCATGGAGCAGGTGTATGCAGACGACATTCCAAAAGTTCCCAAAATGTTTCAAAAATGTCAAAATTATTGAATTTCATTACCGTATTTGGAATCCCTATGAGAAATGCATTAAAATAAGTACAAACATACCTAGTATTGATTCAGTAATCCTTGAGATAGGCCTTGAAAGTTGGGAAAGGTTTCTGAAAAATCAGTTTTGTATGGTAAAATTAAAAGCCATGTGGAAAGTGTTGAAGGTGGATGTTCTGATTGCTTTGGATTTTTTTGCCCATATTTTGATATCAGAAAGACCCCATACTTTTCTCATTATTTCTGTAAAATGTTTGGATCCAGATAGGTTCCATTTTAGATGTTATAGGCCAAAATGCAGTGAATTACTGCAAAGGTGGTTAACCACCCCGTCAGTTTGTTTACTACTAAATGGGCAAATTTCATGTCACCTTGTGCTTTTAAAATAAGAACCATTGGAATTATGCAACTCAAACTTTGGTTGGAATACGACTGTTCTGAGGATGACCCTTCATGTAGAATAGAAAACATCAAGTTGACAATCGGGCCAGCAATCAGAACATTGGCAACATCACATCAAAGTCAGACTAACCATTAGATTTCCAGGAGAATGGCAGAGGTCGCGTCACAGAGTGTAGTAAGAGAGGGAGACAGATAGGGGAAGGAAGAGTATCATTATTTATAACCTACCTTTGGGCTTGAAAGGCTCCGGTCCTATAACTTCTCTCACATCTTTATCTTCGACCGTATCATACCAGTATTTGACGAAATTTCTGTCTGTGGTGGCCACCCAGTCTTCCTCGTATAACATTCGTAAACTGCCAGGACCTGGAGTGACAACGTAGTAAACTAATGTTAAACCTCAAGTTAATTTTTTTTTAAAGATTCAATTTGAACAACATTATATGTGACCTGTCATATCAAAATGGACATGTTTGTTGGAGGCAGGAGTCAATTCCGAGTAATTGGTATGACATGAAAGAGCACATTTTAAGCTTTAAAATGACACCATGTTGAAGGTAATCGGACATTGTAATCAAAAGATGAATTGAAAAAAAAGTATGTTTTTTTCTATTATTTTCTTTATATTTCACCAAATATATTTTCCTGTATCTCAAAACTGTGTTTGCCGACCACATTTCCATTTATTCCATTAAACATATGGGGGTATTCTATTGCTACTCACAGTATCATTCCTTTTCCTTTGATAATGTGGTACATACAAATGTACAGCAACACATTAAGAATCACATGTGCGATAAAAAGCTAGGATCAATGGAATTGACTTTACATGACTGCTCAAAGATTGATGGACAGAGTGTAGTTCAATCAGCAAACATACACTCATCAAAAGAAGTTCCTGGACACTCATTAAGTTCAAATATTTCACATAAATATTTAATATAAATTAAACAATTGCATGTCAAAATAAGCAGACAATAATTCTCTATCATGTCTGTATGAAATTAAGATGTACGCATTCATGCATGGCCGAGCACATTCATTGAGCATTGGTAAGGTGCGTAAAAGGAAATTGCAAGAAATGAGCATTTACAGTCATTTGAATGGAGGGATTATCCAATATTTTGCAATCTTCTTGCCATTGTCAAGTGAATGGGATCTGCCATGCATGAGTGATCATGTCTAAATTCCATGTTAAGCTGTTAGAGGATTACTTTCTGCTTATTTTGATATACAATTATATATATATAATCATATATATAATTATATATATTCTATTAAATATTAATTTAATTTAAGTGTCCAAGAACTTCTTTTGCCGAGTGTATAAACAACCAAAATCAATTATAGCCTACCTTCAAAGAAAACGCCTACGTGTGCTAGCAGTAGATCAATGAGATGTGGCGCCCTCTCTAGATGTATCACATGCTTGCCTTCGTTTGATAGAAGAGTGCATACGTTGATTGCGAAGTCCACCTCGTTAGGTAGTCCACATTTGAGCGATTGGATGATTTTATCGTAGTCCGTTATCCTAGGTTTGGAAGTGGAGAGTCCCACATTAGCACGCAGTTTATCTGTAATAAAAAGAAAGTGTTGGATAGGTACATAAGTCAGAATTAAAATTACCAATTAGATATTGTTAAAAATTCCCAACCAGGCCATACATGTAGAGGTATTCTAGACCTCTCATGTTGACAGGAATATTTATTAGAAGTCGAGTCATTGTAGAGTTTGGACAAGTGATTTGAATGAATGTCTTGGGCTGTTTTGCAGATTATAATGTCTCAGGCTGTTTTATAGATTTGAATGTCTTGGGCTGTTTTGTAGATTTGAATGTCTCAGGCTGTTTTATAGATTTGAATGTCTTGGGCTGTTTTGTAGATTTGAATGTCTTGGGCTGTTTTGTAGATTTGAATGTCTTGGGCTGTTTTGTAGATTTGAATGTCTCAGGCTGTTTTATAGATTTGAATGTCTTGGGCTGTTTTGTAGATTTGAATGTCTTGAGCTGTTTTGTAGATTTGAATGTCTTGGGCTGTGTTTTGTAGATTTAAATGTCTTGGGCTGTGTTTTGTAGATTCGAATGTCTTGAGCTGTTTTGTAGATTTGAATGTCTTGGGCTGTGTTTTGTAGATTTAAATGTCTTGGGCTGTGTTTTGTAGATTCGAATGTCTTAGGCTGTTTTGTAGATTCTAATGTCTTGGGCTGTTTTGTAGATTGTATGTCTTGGGCTGTGTTTTGTAGATTCGAATGTCTTGGGCTGTTTTGTAGATTCGAATGTCTTGGGCTGTTTTGTAGATTGTATGTCTTGGGCTGTTTTGTAGATTTGAATATCTTGGGGGCTGTTTTGTAGGCTTGTTCACTTATCGTTTATATCAATAATTCTGTCTTGTCGCGATCACGATAATGATTTGTGAAGCCATGATATTTTGGTATATAAAACAAGTCTTCAAAAAATCTTAATATTCCGATACATCGCATTTGAGACCCAATCACTGCACCAGTAGCCATTCACTCGGCACAAATAAAATTTAAAGAGCCACTTAGCTGCCAAGCATCACCAACAATCGAAAAACCCATAGTGAAAGCGTGTCGTTTGCAGCACTAAAGTTACGACAGGAAAACTCGCCTGAAGGAAAACCAAATAAATTTGATTGTTCTGCTTTCATGCGATTATCCTAAACATAGGTTTCGTTATTGTAGCAATTAACTCCCTCCCTACATTAATTTAGGCTCAGCAATGATTAAAACATCTATGAGTAAACACAGATTGTTTTTTTGACAACACAACACTTTGCAAAATATTGAAACCAAATAAAAAGTAAGTCACAGGCTTTATATAGAAAATTATCCGGGTACCAACAGTAATCAACAGAGATTTCAACCGCATACTTCCATTTATTTGTATAATTTGATCTGTAGATAGTTAATTAAATGCAGATTTCTAGCCTGTCAGCATTGCGCAGCTTAGGACATTGGACTTGACACACGTTGAGAGAAATTGTGTAACTCAGGATTCGGGAATGAATTGCCACTATCCATCAAAGTCATTAAACCAGAGACAAAACCCTCAAATGAGTTGTAAGCTTTTATTATTTGCAATAATTACTCAGGAGTTAATCTTTTTCCTTCTGTCAGTGTCAGACTCGGTTTCTTCTATCCATGGAAGTACATACTTTCTATGTTCTGTCAGACTCGGGTAGATATGTTCTTTTTAAATATTGTAAATCTGGACGGATCCATTTTACAACTATTAGAATATTTTTAATAATAAGCGTTTATAAACTATTCCAAGATTCACAAACCCAAGTGTAAAACAAATCTTGAGAAAAGATTGCAGTGAAACAGGTGACAGAACGAGTCATGTAAAATGACGCAAACAGGATAAACAACTTGACATATTCGACTTATTCCAAATTAATATGAAAATGTAGCTGTGTATTTCAAAGCATAATTGCTACTGGATTTGTCAATTTTCTCAAAATAAAACACTTAAATTGGCTCATGAATGCTTGATGCAGGCAATTAATGCTCCTCAAACAAAAGATAATCATAAGGCATAGTAAAAAAAATTACATGTTTCCCGTCCGGACTTTTTTAAAAAAGGAGGAGGGAGGGTCTTACTATTTACTATTTTCCCATTTTTTGATATTTTTTTCAAGATGGCCACCAAGTCGAAAGTGACCAACTGACTGTGTTGCAGACACCCCTAAACAGGAATTTCCACTCTAATTGCCAGAGGAATACAAATATGAAAAGGTTTACCTAATATATAGAGCCAAGTACACATTGTTTCTTTATGTTTTCTTCATTTTTCAGGTTGAATGAGGAACAAAACATCATTGATCGAAAGGATGTAGGCCTACATGTATTGGTCCCCATGGTACTATTTGAGAAGCCATGTCAATAAATCCGTGTCATGCATGGCATGAACATGCTATGAAATGATACAGCATTTCTATTACACCTGCCATTCCTATGGGCAAAGGATCAATCACTATAAAAAAAAATTAAATTTAAAAAAAATAAATATTTAAAAAAAAGGTTTTTTAAATTTTTTTTTACAGAATTTTTGGAAATAGTAAATAGTAAAAAATAGGAGGCGGCGGCCAAAAAGGAGGCGGGCGGGGACGGGAAACATGTTTATTTTTTTACTAGGCCTAATGAGCATCATCATCAAATTGGTTTTGTGTTACTGATGAGGCTAAAAAGAATAGGAGTGTGTGTGTGTGTGAGTTCAATATTATACAGTGTAGCCGGCGGATGTGCTGAAATTGAGGGACTAACATTTACATTGTTAAAGAGTATGTAACATGTGCTTGATCAGTTACACTGAGTGATTTGACATAAGGCTATATTAAAAAATGATTTGTCTCAAAGCTCCTGCGCGCGTTAGTTAATTGTTGTGCGTTAGAAGAAGAAAAAAATCCAACAATTTCACAGGTTTTTCAGATTTTCATTGTCCAAATCCAAAAAAAATCCAAAAAATTGACAGATTTGTCAGATTTTCATTGATCACATCATTTTAAATACAAAAGTTCACTTTTACTAGGATTTTTAAATATTTTATATTTTTAAAAAAAAATTAAAAAATCACATTCTGCATTAGGTTTTGAAAAACTGAAGAGCTTTGAGACAAAAGTTTTTTTTAATATAGCCTAAGTACCAAGCAATAATCCAGCAATGTATAATCTTCATTAACCCTAACCTTCCTCTTCAAAACACTACAGTAATAGGTACTGGTAACCTTCCTCATCAATACACTATAGTACTAGGTACTGGTAGCGCACGATTTACCCAGTGGTCGCATCACTTAATGCTCCACACTTAGCAGAATTTGCTATACAATCTAGAAAGTGTATAGCAGTTTTATAATATGCATTTCAATGTTAACAGTTTATGTTTATCATTTGTAACGAACCGTTGGAATTTGACAACAATTTGCTACACAAATTTTTTCCACATAAATCGATCACTGCGCACATGTTCCCCTGTCTATCTTGTGGCATCAAATGGCATCAGAGGGGCTATCAAATGGTGAAGAAAATCTTGATATTTCCAGCTGACTCCGTGGCGCAATCAGTTAGGTGACAGACTTCCAAGCGGGCTACCCGGGTTTCGATCCCTGGTGCCGCCTTATTTCCCCAAAAATTTCCCAAATCAATTTCTGAAGAGATGATTTTCAGCCTGTGAAGTTTGAATTATATTTCGAACTCTAGGTAATTTTACACTCAAACATATCAAGTATCCCGTAATATTCAAGTGGTCAACCACTCAAGTTTCGTGAGGCTAAGGCAGTTGTGTTTTTCCAGAGCATGTGACATGACATTACATCATACAGTGAACCGACTGTACCATATACAAACTAAAAGAGTTAAATGAAAAGTTTCGTGTTGACATTTAAATTTGATCATTTCAAGAGAGGAAATCAAATCTTACGGATTTATCAAGGAAAATGTAAACTGCTTATGATTAGAAAGAAAGAACAAAAGTGGGGAAGCTTGTTAGTAGTTTGAAAACCTTTATGTTCCAGTAACAAAGCAAACATAATATTTGGAAATAGCTCAACTGTTTTCTCGCTTTCATTAATTTATCATACCCTACCTTACCTACCCACAACATGCAGTTTTGTACATTTTCAACTTTTCAATAATCATACACATATATTGAAAAACTTATTTATTATTCGAACGAATAGAAACTCCATACCCTAAAAACAAACAACTCAATTTCATCAAGCACGCACTGAAATGCAGTAAAAACATTAAAATGGCACGATATTTTGAGCAGAGTCAAATTGTTTGTAAACGGAACACGGACAGGAATTGGACGTAACTTGAATATGAACGCAGTTTAGTATGTCATCTGTCTGTGGACACCATACTGTCATCTTTCTAGAGTATTATATTTATATAACTATTTCACTATATAGGCATATAGGCGCAGTGAAATTTTAATAAACTGCAGATGCGTCAAAATGCCAAAGATGATACAATACTGAACAAGTGGAAATGCTCACGCTACATTTATTTTCGCGCTAAAATCAGCAAGCACGAAAATAAAATTGTGGAAATATATTCATTTTTGTATTGTAGGTCATGTATTGTACATGTAAGGAAGCTCAATATCGGAAAAATAAGTAAAAATTTTCAAAATCTGCAAAGGGTGAAAAATGACATGCGCGAAAATTTCCACTTTTACAGTACCTCAAAAGCTTCTACTTGAGCTTTTATAGCATTCAAAGAATTGGGGGCGAATTCTGACATCTGAAGTAGTGTTTATCAGTACGGTAATAAAATAAATGAAAATACTATAAAATATTATAAATTTTCCTGCATGAAGGTTAAAAACAGAATTTTGTATTTTAGAATCGGTTAAATGATGAGTTTAGATACCTTTTTCGAGCCAATATGCTTGAACTCCATAGTTTTCAGGATCATCGTGATCCCTTCATTCAGCGTAGTGTTTACTTCCCTCCACTTGTTGTCACACAATCGCCCTTTGAGTAAACACTACGGGATTAAGATGATCTCGAAAGCTACGGAGCTCAAGGATGGATAATGACTCAAAAAGGTATCTAAATTAATAATTAAATCATGATCCAGCCCAATATCAGTTGTATGCTGCTGCATGCATAACATGTGACATCACATAATACCTAATACTGTGAAAGTGGAAGTTTGCGCACATGTAATTTTTGCACTTTGAACTTTTCAGCTTCCCTACATAGACCAACATATAAAAAGAATATATTTGCACGTTTTAATTTTCGCGCTTGCTGATTTCAGCACTAAAAGTGCGAAAATAAATGTAGCGCGGAAATGTTCACTTTTACAGTATTCATTTTGCTTTTTACTCATGAGAAAATCATGCACTAATCTAATTACTTGCAAGTCTGTTAATCAGTAAGCATTTAGTGAAAATATATTTTGTTTTGAGTTTAGACTAAAAGAGGCATTATTGATTTCAAGATCAATCCAAATTCACGGAAATATTTCAAACATCAACAATTCAGTCAGGCGTCCATGTACACATGTACACAATTTAATCGGAAGGAGAACCGAGAACCTTATGATAATTACAGCCACACTAGTTTTATCCATATCTCCATTCTTCAACAATACATCAGGCAAAGTCAAACTGAAATCATCAAGTTAATACCGTCTGTAAATGCTTGCACGCAGCCATCAAGCTATCCAGGGAAATCTCCAGCAGGGAGAATGAATGATAGCCTCGTAATCCAACGCATATCCATCAAATGCCCCAGGTGCCTGGCCAACCATCTCTTAAATGACTGTCCGTGTAGTCTACACGAATCATTACACCATCATCATATCATCATCGTAGTATCAGCTCTCCCTCCTCTGTGGATTTTTAATTTTTTTCACTCATACATTAAATTTTGTATTTTTTGCACTTTCTGTCTCTCCCACATAAAAAACACCTTTTTTGTGTTTAGGTGCAAGACATACAACCTCAAAATCACAAATTAAAAAATCAAGCAAATTGGTTCAAAATTGGCAGAGTGTGAACAATTAAAGGTACGAAAAAACATCAAATTTTAACGGTATTACTCTGTAGTTTAGTCAGTTCCAAATTGGCGAAAATTGTGACAACAATTTTTATCAGCGGGCACAGATACATGTAGAATCCCTACAGACACTTATCTATTGACAGGAGTGTGCAATGTGCATGATGCACAAATGCGCGCACACTCTAAACCGTAAATACGCGCGACAGCAGGGATTCTTTTTGCGCACAGATAATTTCTCCCCAATTTGGAACTAATTAAACTATAGTGTTATATACTAACCTGATATATGACGGTTGCCCTGCATTTGTCCTGTTGGCACGTTGGATTTATGCGCCGCCATAACCTCGGCCGAATCCTCCCCCTGGTGATGGATCTTCTCGTAAGCCTCCAAATATCTGCACATAATATGAGAATAAATGAGAAAAGAAAACAACAAGATAATATATTATTACAGGCACGTGGGCATAAAATTCTGGGAAATTATGTAGAGAAATGCATAAACACAAGAGGAAAAATAATAGAGAAATATCACTGACAAGAGACGATTTATAATAATACTATCGGTGACATGACATTGAATATTAACACTTTCCACGCAGCTATTATTTTTAACATACACAAAACAGATTTTTTTCAGAAACCTTTCACAATTTTCAAGGATTATTGACTCAATACTTCGGCATGTTTGTATTAATGTCAATGCATTTCTCACGATGATTCTAAATATGGTAATGAAATTCCATAATTGTGACATTTTTTAAACATTTTGTGAAATTTTGGAATTGTCGTCTGCAGCTGCCTGCCGCATGGAAAGCGTTATGTATACAGAGTGTCTGTATGATATTCTGGGAAAGTGTGGAGCGCGACGTGTAAACACAATTAAAGAGGAAAATATGTCGAACATACTGTGAAACACTATAATTTTCGCGGATACTTTATTTCGTGAATTGAAAATTATTGCTATTTATGCAAGCATTTAACTTCGCGAATCCAGAATTTTTACTGACATTACTTTCAATGCAAAAGTGACAATTTCGCGAATCCACATCCTTCGCGAAATTAAGTGGTTTTACAGTATTGGAGTGTCATCTATCATCAGTATGTTTGTCTTTGTCATATAATACGCCACAAATAGCATACATGTATATATGTATCTACGGAGGAGGAAAAAAGCTAGAAAGTAAAAGTGCCTGTCTTGTGAGTGATAAATACTTATAATAAATTATTATTGTGAGATAAAATTAACATCTTAAATGCAACTTCTAAAAGCTTAGAAATACTGTAGAAAGTTATCAATATTGATTACGTAAATTGAAACCGCCGATTGAAACGTTTCCTCTGAATAAACACTATGCAAATGCTCGCAACAAAGGAACAAGTCGGAATTTAATTGGGGCACTAGGGCATAATGCAGATATCTCTATTGAAATCAAAATGAAATTGAAAACCTTTTTGAGGCTCACATAATTCTGAAAATGGGAAATTGCAATTCTGAAGTGACAGCAGCAGCCCTAATAATGCTGTGTTGTCTGTTAATGATACATTCCATTTCATCTCCTGGTACCATCCATTCCATGGTACTATGGTATTAAACTTGTATCAACATTATTTATATTTTCCACATTTTATATTAAAATGGCGGAACATGAAATTTAGTAACGAGGCATGAAATTGAGCTTTTAAAAGTATGTTGATCTAAGCAACGATGTGAATGTTAAGAAGCGATTCTTTGTAGCTAGGAGAACATTTTTTAAAGCCCATTCCACCTTAATAAGTAAAAAGTCAATTCATGTGCCTCGAAGCTTTGTACTTTTTCATGTATTGAACACTGAACAGTGTGATGAAACATTCAGCTTACAGATATAGGACACCGTTGCAGATTTTGATAAGCTGATATTGCGCACATCTAGGTCGGTGTCATTGATTGGACATATCTTATTATTTTCTATTTATCTTTCATCTTAGGCCAAAAAAAAAAGAGTTGACTTGCCCCTTCCGACCTACCTAAATTTTCGGAAATCTAGGGTCGCTATTTTTTAATTTTTTTCAAAGCAAAAAAAAAAAATTAAAATTAAAATTAAAAATTAAACAAGGCGGTTCTCGAACGGCGCGTCTCGCCTGTTCATCAAAAGTGACTTGAAAGAAATGATGATGAAACATATGATACAATGTAGCACTGTCACAGAGGTATGCATTGTAGTTAATGCAAGGGATGTAATGCCTTGAAAAATTTAATCAACAAAAAGAACACACCAACCCCCTTCCCTACACCAAATCACATCAAGATAGGCCTTACAGATCTTATTTGACCCCAGATGACCTCTGATGACCTTGAAAATTTAATCAGCAAAAAGAACACACCAACCCCCTTCCCTCCACCAAATCACATCAAGATAGGCCTTACGGATCTTATTTGACCCCAGATGACCTCTGATGACCTCGACAAATTAATCAACAAAAAAAACACACCATCCCTCTTCCGTCCACCAAATCCCATCAAGATAGGCCTTACGGATCTTATTTGACCCCAGATGACCTTGAATGACCTCCGATAACCTTGAAAATTTAATCAGCAAAAAGAATACACCACCCCCCTTCCCTCCACCAAATCCAATCAAGATAGGCCTTACTGATCTATTTGACCCCATATTTGACCCCGATGACCCCGAAAAATTAATCAACAAAAAGAACACACCACCCCCTTCCCTCCACCAAATCCCATCAAGATAGGCCTTACTGATCTATTTGACCCCATATTTGACCCCTGATGACCCCGAAAAAGTAATCAACCAAAAGAACACACCACCCCCCTTCCCTCCACCAAATCCCATCAAGATAGGCCTTACTGATCTATTTGACCCCCGATGACCCCGAAAAATTAATCAACAAAAAGAACACACCATCCCTCTTCCGTCCACCAAATCCCATCAAGATAGGCCTTACTGATCTATTTGACCCCATATTTGACCCCCGATGACCCCGAAAAATTAATCAACAAAAAGAACACACCACCCCACTTCCCTCAACCAAATCCCATCAAGATAGGCCTTACTGATCTATTTGACCCCATATTTGACCCCGATGACCCCGAAAAATTAATCAACAAAAAGAACACACCATCCCTCTTCCGTCCACCAAATCCCATCAAGATAGGCCTTACTGATCTATTTGACCCCATATTTGACCCCCGATGACCCCGAAAAATTAATCAACAAAAAGAACACACCATCCCTCTTCCGTCCACCAAATCCCATCAAGATAGGCCTTACTGATCTATTTGACCCCATATTTGACCCCCGATGACCCCGAAAAATTAATCAACAAAAAGAACACACCACCCCCCTTCCCTCCACCAAATCCCATCAAGATAGGCCTTACTGATCTATTTGACCCCATATTTGACCCCCGATGACCCCGAAAAATTAATCAACAAAAAGAACACACCACCCCCTTCCCTCCACCAAATCCCATCAAGATAGGCCTTACTGATCTATTTGACCCCATATTTGACCCCTGATGACCCCGAAAAAGTAATCAACCAAAAGAACACACCACCCCCCTTCCCTCCACCAAATCCCATCAAGATAGGCCTTACTGATCTATTTGACCCCATATTTGACCCCGATGACCCCGAAAAATTAATCAACAAAAAGAACACACCATCCCTCTTCCGTCCACCAAATCCCATCAAGATAGGCCTTACTGATCTATTTGACCCCCGATGACCCCGAAAAAATAATCAACAAAAAGAACACCCCATCCCTCTTCCGTCCACCAAATCCCATCAAGATAGGCCTTACTGATCTATTTGACCCCATATTTGACCCCGATGACCCCGAAAAATTAATCAACAAAAAGAACACACCATCCCTCTTCCGTCCACCAAATCCCATCAAGATAGGCCTTACTGATCTATTTGACCCCATATTTGACCCCCGATGAACCCGAAAAATTAATCAACAAAAAGAACACACCATCCCTCTTCCGTCCACCAAATCCCATCAAGATAGGCCTTACTGATCTATTTGACCCCATATTTGACCCCCGATGACCCCGAAAAAATAATCAACAAAAAGAACACCCCATCCCTCTTCCGTCCACCAAATCCCATCAAGATAGGCCTTACTGATCTATTTGACCCCATATTTGACCCCCGATGACCCCGAAAAAATAATCAACAAAAAGAACACCCCATCCCTCTTCCGTCCACCAAATCCCATCAAGATAGGCCTTACTGATCTATTTGACCCCATATTTGACCCCGATGACCCCGAAAAATTAATCAACAAAAAGAACACACCACCCCCCTTTCCTCCACCAAATCCCATCAAGATAGGCCTTACTGATCTATTTGATCCCCAATGACCCCGAAAAATTAATCAACAAAAAGAACACACCATCCCTCTTCCGTCCACCAAATCCCATCAAGATAGGCCTTACTGATCTATTTGACCCCATATTTGACCCCCGATGACCCCGAAAAATTAAGAACAAAAAGAACACACCATCCCCCTTCCCTCCACCAAATCCAATCAAGATAGGCCTTATGGATCTTATTTGACCCCCGATGACCTTGAATGACCTCTGATGACCTTGAAAATTTATTCAGCAAAAAGAACACACCACTCCCCTTCCCTCCACCAAATCTCATCAATATAGGCCTTACTGATCTATTTGACCCCATATTTGACCCCGATGACCTCTGGTGACCTTGAAAATTTAATCAACAAAAAGAACACACCATCCCTCTTCCCTCCACCAAATCCCATCAAGATAGGCCTTACTGATCTATTTGACCCCATATTTGACCCCCGATGACCTTGAATGACCTCCGATGACCTTGAAAATTTAATCAGCAAAAAGAACACACCACCCCCTTCCCTCCACCAAATCCCATCAAGATCGGCCTTACGGATCTTATTTGACCGCATATTTGACCCCGATGACCTTGAATGACCTCCAATGACCTTGAAAATCTAATCAGCAAAAGAACACCCCACCCCCTTCCCTGACATCAAGTCCCATCAAGATAGGCCTTACGGATCTCTAGATATCGCGTCACAACGCGTCTCAAAAGTTTTAAGCATATTTGACCCCGATGACCTTGTATGACCCCTGATGACCTTGAAAAATCAATCAGCAACAGAACGCACCACCCCCCTTCCCTCCACCAAGTCCCATCACGATAGGCCTTACGGATCTCCAGATATCGCGTCACAAAGGTATTTCTTAGCACACGGCGGACGGCATACGGCATACGGCATACGGCATACGGCGGACAGAAATAGTGATAACATAGTCTCTTTCTGATTACATCAGGCGAGACAAAAATTGAAAGAAGCACATAACAATAAAGAAAGATAAAAATGTGTTTTTGAGTAATATCTGCTTGTTTAAAAATAATAAAAAAATCATAATTTTTTTTATTTTTAAATCTTTACAAAACGTGTTTTTGTGTAGTATCTCTCTGTTTACAATTACATTTTGGCCTTATTTTATAGGATATGTACACATGATTCAGATCGACTCATTTCGAATAAGATGCGAAATCTAAGTTTTGTTTTGAAATTCACCAAATTATTCAAGGAGACAAAACCTGCCCCCCGACCAACCAACCCTACCTGAGAGGTCTGTTTGCCCGTAGAACAGATATTTTGTTCCTGTTGCCTTAACTGTGTGGTGGTTTTTTTAAATTTCATAATATATTGATTGAAACTAGTGTCAGTACACAATAACGTGTCAATTTTCACGCTTAGCACATTTTGAACAAGTTTGCATGTTTTTATTTTTGCAATTTTGAGCTTCCTTACATAGACCTACCTACATACAAAAAACAAAAGGAATATATTCGCGCATTTTTATTTTATTATAGTTTTTAAAAAATCCACTTATAAGGTACATGTATGATGTATGCATGCATACTATTGATCATTATTTATCAGTAATTTTCAGTCATTGTGATTTACATTTTGGAGAGTTAATAACTCAAAAAAGGCAGATGTTTTATTACCAGCACGACACAAGTGTCCGTTTCCCATATAGATCAGGAATGAAAGGCTAATAGAAAAAAGCTCTTTCACCTCATTTTAATCATTGAAGTAAAGCCAACAAAAAACCATTTGCTGTGTTGACCGACCCTAAAATCTCAAAAACAGGGCCTACATTTTTATTTTTTAAAAGATTTTTATGTTACCCAATTTGTGAAAATGTAAATTTTTAAAATTTTGTATTTTTTTATAATTTGTTGTTGTTGTTGATTAATCTAAACTTTCCGTTTCCTGGATGTACAGCTAAATGTATGTACATGTAATGTACACTTTTTTCCCTGCATCCCCAATAAAGTCCTTTAAATTAAGATGTTGTTACTTTTGCATCTTCACCCGCCCAATGCGAACAAAATCGTTATTATGAACGGTAACGCATTCATGAACAATGTGCATCAATTTCAAATAGACCCAAGGAAAACATTTTACTCTTTGTTTTTGTTGATTAATGTAAATTTTCCATTTCCTGGATGTACAGCTAAGACTTAAAACGGTAATGTACACTAAAATTAAGATGTTGTTGGCTTTGAAAATAATAGTATTGTTAAATAAAAAACAGTGTTGGAAAAATCATACTTTTGATAAGAATCAATTAAATAATTTAGTATAAGATCTTAGTACATGTAGGTTAGGGATTACTGGTGTGGGTCAAGGGTATTATGTGGGTTATTAAAGGTCAAATATGGGTTTATATCGGGCGGGTACCCGTTTGCCCGCCTGAAATTCCCAGCTTATTTTCTGTGCTTGAAATGAATAAGTTTAATTGAATAAATTGCTTTTAAACTATCACACTAGAATAGAAACATTAGTTAAATTTGACATTTACCATTTTTTCTTGTCATGAACCAAGGTCTGTCAGTAATATTTGTCAGCAAAAAAAAGTGGATAAAAAAAGAATAAAAAAAGGAAAATTGACCGACCTCAAGATTTTTGGCACTTGAGGGCAACAGAGCAAATTTTTGTGTGCCTAATATACAAAACTGTCTACCAGGTTGGATGAGTGTGTGCAAGGCAATGTGCATGGTCATGCATCATGATGAACGCATTATGGTATTTGAGCCAAGTTTAACGTTTCAGACGAGATGTTTTATGTTCGATTCATACAGATCACAAATGACATTTAAGCCAAGTCGACAATCGGCATCAGAATATTTTTCACAAGATATACATGACATGAATGTCAGACACTCTCATCACAATTCTTTATACCCACTATAATAGTTTGATCAACTCCAAATAGGCGAGCCTCCTTACACTTCAGCAGCAGGTGTAGGGGCACAACTTACTGCACAAGTGCATTGGGCATCGAATGCATGACGCGTGCGTTTGGCCAAAATCGCAAACAAACACTTGGATTACTTTTCGCAGGTAGGGAGATAAAATTAAAAAGACGGATATTTCTCGCCAATTTGGAACAGACTATTTTCAGCTCTGGAGTGAGCGTTTGGTCCAAACTGTGACTTCCTAAATCAAACAGATGAAAGCAACACAACAATATTTTCTCCTGGGCATAAGGCAAAAAAAGAAAAAGATGTTGGATCACATTTTTTTAATTTTTTTTCAAAAAGTTGAGAAAAAATAAATATAATCTGTACGGATTGTGGATGGGAATGAGCAACATCCCATCCCAAGCTGCAAATATGGACACCATACTTTTAAAATGTTTAAATTTGCATCAAGTCAAGCTTTTATGAAATAGATCTTTTCAGTTTAATTCTAATGAAGTGTATATATGTAATCAAATAATTTTAATATTTTTTTTATTGTATACATTATGTGATAGATTTATAAGTGTTGTCCATTGGGTTTTATACTCTATACATAATCATATTGTCATTATTATATCTCATGTATTTTATATTAAGTCAATATTTTTAAGCATACATGTATTATATTGATGTGTGCAGGGCCCCGAGTAAGAACAGCGGTCAGCTGATTCGGGCAACCCTGGGTAAAGTTAATAAATAATAATAAATTAGATAAAAGCAGGAATGAGAATCAACATAATTTTTTTTAAAAACACCCTGAAATCGGGCTAAGGCTAAAAACTGGCTGAAATTAAAAGAAAAGTGCAAAAATTTGGACCAACAACAACAACAACAAAAAACTTTTTAAAAACGAAAATTCTCATGTCTGTTAAAGTTATTTGAAAGTGATAACATTTCTAAATTATTCAATATCTGGCCATGCATCCGAGGATTTGGCCCAAAAGTATTACAAATCTGCTTAATTGGTGCCAACCATAGCCAGGTGTTTCTACAATTTTTAATGAGAAAAAAGTGAAAGACACTCTTTATAACAGTTAATCATTTCTGAAAAAGGGCATCAGTGACCGTGAAATGAACACTATCAACACCATCAACTAACAAAGTGCCTAATATTTTCAATATTTTAAGGATAGAAAATTTCATTGTGAGCCGTTCAAGCACAAAATACAGAGTTTATTACAAACAAAAGTTTCCATTGTGATTTTTCAGCAAAATCAACTGCATTTTTGTAACAGATAGAGAGAGAGAGAAGTGGAAATTTTCGCACTACATTTATTTTCACTCTAAAATAAAAATGTGCAAATATATTCATTTTTTGTATGCAAGGAAACTCAAAATCACAACAACAAAAAACAAGCAAAAGTGTTCAAAATGTGGAAAAACGCGAAAAATTACACTCACAAAAATTTCCACTTTTACAGTAATTAATCAACACAAAGGATTAGAGAGCTGCCTGTGTGTAACTTGATTTGCATACTAATTATGCAATGAGGCCATTCATTATTCGTACCATATGCTTACTTTTGAAAAATGTTATTGTGTACAACAATGTAGTCAACCTATGGGTGTCTGAATAAATTTCTTTTCTTTATTTGGAAACAACTGAATTTGCTTGAGAGTGACAATAATATTAATCAAGGTTGAACATACATCTGTTATCATATTGTCAGTATCATCCATTTACATCACTCAAATTTATATTTAGCTTTTATTCAGGCTAACTGAATTGCACACCCATGTAGAAAATTTACAAGATAGAATTAGTTAACAAAACAACATTGTACTAGCCAAAATTTGTATCGAGAATGGTTTGTAAATGAATTTAACAGCTACAGGATAGGATGTCTCAGGCCAAGTAAAATAAATAACATGTTTATTGTCTGAATTTTATGAAAAAACGGTGGAGGGAGGCACTTTACTTGGTATTTTTGTTACTACATTGTATATTCATTTCTGTGTGAAATTCAGAAATTCTAATTGCTCAAGCTTTAGACTCATAATTCAGGGATGCAAGTGGGTGGGTGATTGATCCATTTCCTGAACTTTTTATGTGAGCTTGGCCAGACAGTCGCTCCTTGGCATCAAATTTTTATGGGGGCTCGTCTGGAGAATAAGCTACAGGGTATCACCCATAAAAACGCCAATGTTGGCTTATTGTCATTCTATTCCGGAAATGCAAAAAAATAAAGACAATTGTTTTTCTTTCTTCCAAAAATCTGTGTTTTTTAATGGCCTCATTTCCGGAATTCCAGATATTTCCGGAAGTTTTGCATCCCTGTCATATTGTAATGTGAAGAGGCTCTCATTATTTTTTGTTATTTCCTCATTTCACTACCCCTTCTAGCCTGGCTAAATGCATGTACTATGATTTGTGATTACATTATAAATAATACTGAAACCTTTAATGCATCTCTTTTAATAACAACAGTAATTATGAAGCAAATTAAGAAAAATAAGAAAAATATTTAAATTCTCTAAAAATCTTTTCAACACGGTTAAGTCAAATCAATACTGTAAAACAAGGAAAACATGTTACTGTAAAACACTATAATGTCGTGGATTATTTATTTTGCAAATTTAGAATTACTACTATCTTATCAGGCATTTAATTTCGCGAATCTGGACATTTTACTGTTACTAGTACTACTTTCAAAGGAAAATTGCCAATTTCGTGAATCGACATCCCTCACAAAAAATACGCGAAATTAAATCCCTCGCAAAATTAAGTTGTTTTACAGTATTGATTTGACTTGACCGTAACATTTTGTCAGAACATTTTGTCATCTTCATGTTGATTGAAACATATCACATCACATCTTCTGTACATCTCTATTGCCAATACAATTCATCGAAATGTTATGTTTATTCAATGTTTCATAAAATACAATTAAAACAAATGCAAAAATCCATAGGTCATGGTCAAACAAACAATATTTTAGATACAGGAATAGAATAAATAGTTTCCCATTAGAATAGAATTAATGGATTTGTAATTCTCGTTTTAGGTCATGTCTTTGTATAATGTTTGTATGAATCCTGGTTGGTCTTCTAGCTTCGTGTTTAGCTCAACCCAAAATTGTGTTTGTGCATATTTTGATGAGCTACCTGCTTTATTAGTGCTATTGCTATAACTGGCTAAGCATTTTGATCAATTGAACCATGGGTTGTGTTTGCGCATACATATTTTCCCCTTCATAATCAAACCATTGAAATTGGATGTGGATAGTGGATGAATTTCTGGCTACATTTACCTCACAAGTTCTTTTTATTTCACAAATAGGTTTTTTTGATTTGGTAAGTTGAATCATGAAAATAAATAAAAAATGGGTCAGATTTCCAACTATTTTTTACATTAAAGTAAAGAATATAATTTGTGGACAATTTCCTTTCAGGCATTTTATTGTATTCTCACTCAACAATCAAGCATGAAATTAAAATATTATTATCACCAAAAATACTACAAGTGGGGCCTGGCACTATGCATTCAAAATATGCGGAAATAGAATACCTATACAGAAACTGTGAAAGTGAAAGTATTAAACAGAAATATGCTTTTCAACCTCGGGCTATATGTCTAACAATAACCCAGTTTGCTTTGAACAAATGGCAGACTATTTATTTGCCCTTCTTTACACCTCAATTTCAATATGAACTCTATCAAACAAGATGAGACCTTACCTCAAAATAATAAATGGTGCGTTTTCCTCAGCGACCGACCCTAAAATCTTAAAAATCAGGGTCGCAATTGGTTTTTTATAAGATTTAGATTTTACACAATTTGTCAAAATATTACTATTTTCTGCTTGAAATGAATGAGTTTGCTTGAAAAGATTTTTAAAAACTATTATAACACTAGAAACATTAGTCAAATTGACATTTACCACATTTGTCTTGTCATAAACCACGGTATGTCAGTTATATTTGTCAGAAAAGAAAGAAAGAAAAAAAAATAGAATCTTGTGTTTGGGGGTTTGCATAACAATGTACGAAAAAGGCTAAAATTATGCCATAAACTGTCTATACTTGTGTTAATTTGACAAATAAAAGTTCTGAACTTGTATTACACAACTAGATTAATATTGCAGCCTGTTTTTTGATGTTTGAGTACAAAAAACCAACAACAACGCAGATATATAATTAATATTTATCTTTCACGTTAGAAATTCGCCGAAGCATTGAACCTCATTTCCACCGGCGACCGAACCAGCACAATTGGACATTGATGTAGGCACCGTAATATAAACATTTTTTGAAATATAATAAAAGTGGGAGTTCCTTTAATAGTATTGAACCTACCCTACCACCGCATGTCTTCAATTTGATATGAATCTAATTTTCTTTCAGAGGAATATTATTTAATTCAACTGCATTCCTAATCAAAACTTACTATTAGATATTGGCCATTTAAAAAAAATGTCATAGCACGAGCTGCATGACCCCATGCATACAATTCCAATTTGCCTCTTGTATTTTATACAAAACTGTACAATTTTTTTACCCAGAATTAAATCTATCAAACTGTTGATCAAGATCGCACAATACTACATGTTTAATGTTCATTGAGCCTTGGCTCTGCAAATTGAGCTGAATATTAAAGTAACTCTTTATAGAATTAAAATGTCCTTCTATTGATTTGATATGCAATAGCCAAACAAAAGACCCCAAGGTCACACTGCTGCTATTTGTGTAGTGCACTCCACACTATTATTCAGGTCAAGTATGGGTCAATTTAAACTACAGACATGCTGGATCTCTCCATGGTAGAGCTTTATTAAAAACCTCTCCAGTTATCCAAGCTTATAGGTCGATCAACAACAAATTTCTATACATATTAGTACAATTTCAGTACAACACAATTACAATTCACAAGAATTAACTTTGTGTGGTTGATGTACAAGTACTAATATTATAAACATGTACATGTACATGAAGATATTATTATTAGCACTGCTACTACATGTAGTAGTACTAGCCATTTCTGTTTTCAGGGTCTGCATTAAGTATTTTCATTTTGAATAGCAAAAAATGCTTGATGAGCTATTGAAATATTTTCAAAATTGTGTATACATTTTGTGTAAACATACTGTATGGCATAAAATTGCTACATATTCCAAAAATTGTGCAGCAAAACCGAGGATAATTTTTCTACTGCTATACACTTATTGCTGACCCTGTCTGTTTTGCTATAAACGTGCACCATATGCCGAGATAATAAAACACTGATGACTGCATAATTTATAAAAAATCATTGAAGTTGGTAAATTTAGCTTGTTATTATTGTATTGTGTAGATGATTGGAAAATGAGAATTGGTTTGATTTTCCAATAGGTGAACCAGCCTCTCTCTCTCAATCTTCAACACAAAATCTGTGCTCAATACTGATTAGATTAGCCTCAAGGATGCACCATAAACAGTATAAAAGGTAAGGTTGGCTGGCTGGCTGAAAAGAATGGAATGACATTGGAATGTTGACATCAAAGTGGGGTCACTTACCGAACTGGTGAAAATTTGCACTCAAAACACAGGCAATTATTTTTGTAAAATAATTTGACTGGTCAGACATTTTTCGTAAGGGGTGAAAACGTTTTCAAATTTTCACGGGGTAGGGGAGGAAGGGGAGCTACATGTACATCATGGACTGATTATGTGATGGTTAAATTACCCCCAGGAAGAAAAGAAAAAAATTGAAGAGGAAAATGTGCCAAGTCCACAAAGTGTACTTCTGAGAAAATGTATTTTTAATACGGACATTTTGGATTGGTTTATTTGGTGAACTTACAAACTAAAACAACACATTGGTTAAAATCCTGAACCTTTGTTATTTTTATATTATGTTTCGCCACTAAATTATAATAGAATGATCCACTTTCTAGAAACACTCTTTGTAAGCACTATGGCTCAAAGTTCAGCATTCCATTTTAAAGAGGTTGTCAAATGACTTAGAAATTAAAAAGAATGAATCCAAAATCTCATTTCCTTTTCTTTTGATACCTTTTTGAATACTCTCAATAAAATAACCTAAAATGACCATTTCCCCTAAATTTTAGGATTTTCTGAAAGATTGACCATCATTTGAATTTTTGCTTTAACGTCAAAAAAGAAAAGAAGTTGTGTTGCCCTCACAAGCCTAAAATCGGGAAGTTAGGCCAAGCGCTTTTAAATGTTGTAATATGCAAGGATATTTTCACCATACCATGTTTAACTACAGAATTTTAATTCAGCATCAATCATACTCCTGAGGAGCAATATGCCAATTTAATTACGATAACCCTAACTCCGGTTTAGGGTTTTTGACTGGGATCACGATTTTCGAGGAAAAAACGCCAACTAAATCTCCAGGAACCTACCGGGATTCGATCCGGGTACCTCCGTTCTAAAGCCCCACATCCCAACCACTAAGCCACGACGGCCCTCAGCTACACATTTGCGCAGTATACGGCGCTCACTATATAGGCTGGGTTGACTACAATACGTCATCGAAAACCGACAGCGCATGTGTTTGGAGAGGGACTTAGGATTAGCATTTTTTAGCACTCGGAGGGGTTAGGGTTAAAACACTAACATTTCGCGAATTTATAATGGCTGCTATTTTAGCGGGCATTTAATTTTGTGAATCTGGAATTGTTACTTTCGATGCAAAATGATCAGTTCCTTAACCCTAACCCTCGCGAATCCACATCCTTGCGAAATTCATGAAATTAAATCCCTCACGAAATTAAGTGGTTTGACAGTAGTCGAAACCAACATTGAAAATAATATTTAATCCCATCACTTTTTTCTTAGAATAACTTGATTTCTGATAGAATAAATCAATGAATATTTTATATTAACAATGTCTCAAATGTAATGCGACATAATCATAAGCACCCCGAGCCATGAAAATGTAAATTTGTAAAAATGAATACAAATTTAAAATGTTAATTCATATTTCTGGTAATGTTGATCAAATAATGTGCCACCTTGCAAAACATTGTGCCAATAAGGTAGGGGAACCATATATGCGATGCGATCTGTGAAAACCCGCCACATGGTGGGAATTTTCATATTGGAGATATTTATATCGTAAGCTGAAACTGTGCTGATGATTACAGAACGGTTTCGATCATTTTTCTACGATTTTACAAAAAAATGTTATGAGTAAATGATGACTGTGATGTAATAAAAAGCAAAACAAGAAATCTTGAAAACAAGACAAAACAGATACATATTTCAATAGAATAACATTACAAGGTTAAAAAGAAAAGTGACTTAAGTTTTTGAAGGTTAAATTTCATGAAAGATGATGACACAAAGTAATGGACATTAATTCTCCAAAATAATATTTTTTTATATTTTTTTAAAAAACATTTTACCCATAATCCCTAGTTCACATGCGACATCCGACAGGTTTTCACAGATCGCATAATTTAACATAACATAACATATTTTATGTTTACATTTTTCATGTTTCTTTGAGAGAATGGATTCTCATTCAATTTCTCCTCCTGGTCTGAATCACACGCTTAAAATTTACTTGGAAAGTTATCAATATCAATATATCCTCCTCCAAAGAAAGGAAGAGTCTTCATGATGAGATTAGACATAAAATAGCAGAAAGAGCAGGGGTGTAATTTTTTGGGGTGAGAATCATAAATTCATTCCTGCCACAATTCGCTTCAACAAAATCGCGAAAATCAATTTGTATTTGTGCTAATTTTTGCATTTTTAGATTTTAATTCTCTCCAACCAACATTCGCATAACAACGTCTCAAAATTGGTCCAATCATGCGACACGGTTTGCTAGTTGTGTTTCAGGCATTGTTGCAAAACTCGGGCAAAACTGCACACAAAATTAACAAAATAACTAAAATAAGTTTTTAATTATTCTCTTATTTTCAGTAAATATTGGAGGCTCATCACACACAATAACATTACTCAAAATTATCATACACTTGATGGTTTCAAAAAGACTTTAAAAACTCATTTGTTTAAGATTGCTTATGATTTGACTGATTGACTGATGTAATTGTTTTTATATTTTAACTGTTTGTTTTTATTTGTTTTAATGTTTGCGCCTCGGAATAGGTTGTCTAGATAGATGGCGCATTATAAATGCATTATTATTATTATTATTATTTAAGTTTTCGCTGGCAGAATAGACTTGATGAGCATTTAAATGTACAGGGTCCTGTGGGACAAAATGCGGAACAAATAGACAAACATAGGCATCTATTTACTATGTACTTACCTTAAGATCACAGATTTTGTACAAAAAGGGCGCGAAAAGGGCACCTCTTCACTTCAAATAAAATACCCTTTAAAACGTCAATGAGTCTTTTCTGTCCTTCTGTTTCTCTATATTAACTCACTGCAGTTTTCTTCATTCAGCTCTCATGCATTTCTTCCATGCATTCTTCTTTTCTTCGATCCTGTTTTAACTTCATTTATGATTCCCTCTCAATTTTTCTTACTACTTCCTCAGAGAGGTGCTCCCAACCCCACACTTTTGCAATGTTCAGTACACAGTAACACTGCTATAATGCGATGGGTTTTTTTATTGATTCAGGGGCTTCAAAACTGAAGCAGTGAAAAAGTCTGCCCACACATGATAGGATAGTCCCACTGTTCAAATCATGTCTATCTACATGTACACAAAAATGATACTTACTTGACATAAAATGAGCGTAGCGCAAATGCTGCATGGCAGCATGATGGCGGCAGGTTGAATGCGAGGAGTATATCATCCCATTGGTAATCATCATATATCTGAGGGGAAAACACAAATTATACAAATTAAATAAGTTTTATTTAATTAATTAATGTCTAGGTACTTTCTTAAGATTTTACGAAACACAGGTACATAAAGCACATTTTCGCATAGCAGGTAAAAAGCTTTTTACCGTCTATGATTTTTCGATACCGCAAGTTAACAATTAACATTGGTTCCTATTTTGGTTCCATCATAAAAAAATGATGCGAGATGAGTTAATTGAATTATAAAACATTGACTTGATTGCAGTCCTTAAAAAACGCATACATGTAACTTCCATGGATGTCCTTTTATCAGAAAGAAGTAAAAGAGCATGCCTCACGATCACGTTCGACTACCTTCTCACTGCCGCATAGATTTTACAAGTCAGCAACGTGGGCATTCTGCAATAGCCACCACTACTACTCACTGACATCCACTATCCCAAACAGACTATGATATTGTAGTGAGACTGTCATGTACATTTTGTACATGTGCGTGTTCTCTCTGCATGAATGGTGGGTGAATCCCTATTCCACTTGATTGTGCACCCGGAAATGTCTGTGACCTACATTCTTCACTGAGGGCAGCATTACGATTATCAGGTATGCAGTGTGCAACATTACAAATACAATCATCATATCTGTAATTGGGTTTATTGTACTATGTAACCATAAATGTTACAGACCTATGCCACGGACGTCAGATGTCAACAGTATCACTGATTCTTTTACGCCACATGACTCCAGTCCAGTGTCATAAAACTTGTGGCCGCATCTTTTTTGGCACAAATGTACATGTCAATCGTAATTTGTAATTAATTAAAATTACATTGCAAGTTATTAATTCTATTCTCTGTTTTTTCGTAAAATAGGGAAATGACGTACATTGTATGTAGTGCTTATTATTAATGATTGCATCATAATTTCAGGATAGTCCTGATAAATCCACTGTGACTTTGCTTATGTCGTTGTTGCAGTAAACCAATAACAAACAATAATTATTATGAAATATGGGCCTCCAAAACGGTACAACAAAAAAAAGGTTCAGTGCAGAGAAGATGTGCGTGTGAAAATGTATGCGCTAATGATGAGCACAAGTATAAATTGTTGAGATCGGCGTTTCAATTTCGATGAGATTAATAACAATTTGATGTTACAAATAAGGCCAGGTAAAATAAATAACATGTTTCTTGTCTGGACATTCTTCAAAAGTCTGTGAGGGGGAACTTACTATAATACTATTTATGATTTTTGCTATTTTTTTCCAATATGGCCGTGCGGCAGTGGCACACGCACGATTTGCCATGAATCCACAATATCAAAAATAATAAGTTTACTATGTACATGTATACTCTACCCGATACCATGGTGATATACCATTGTAAAAATATAAGAATGTGATACAGGAGTCATTGTTATCAAATTTGTAAATCGTAAACCGTTTATTTTTTAAGTTTTTAAAAAAAGTAGGAAAAAAAAAAGAAATAAATAGCAAAATATTGATGCGGCGTCCAAAATTGATGCGTGTGGGGACGAAAAACATGGTATTTATATTACTTGGCCTAATACTACATGTAATAACATTGAATGGCTTATTTGTGTGTGATACAAGAATATATTGCACTTGATATAAAAATATTCTTGTAGCACAACACTCAAAGCCATTCAATATTTATGATAATAATTGATCATTAATATTGAATGGCTTTGAGGGTGATAAAAGATATTGCATGAGCTATAAAAATATTGCATGAGTCGGAGCCAGTGAAATATTTTTACAGCGAGGGAAATATATTCTTGTATCACCCGAAAATAAGACATTCAATATTAAATTTATATAACAAGACTGTTTTGATAAAAACTAAATAAGTAGCCCGAACTGACCTTCTTTGCGCATATATATTCATGCGCACAAAAATATTGGACGGCAATATTTTTGAATATTGGACGCACATCCGGGAACTTGGTGCACAATATTCAATACACACTTCTATTGTACTGTTTGGAAGGCCAATGTAAATAATAATCATTGATTTTGAATGCCTTTGAGGGTGATACAAGAATATATTGCACAAGTTAAAAAATATTTTTATAGCTCGTGCAATTATTCTTGTATTTTTGTATCACACAAAAATAAGACATCCAATAGTATTAGTATTATTTATCTTAACGGACTGTTTTGATAACAAAATAAATCAATTAGCCCGAACTGACCTTAAATTAATCTCAGTGAGATTGAAATGCAGATCTCAAAAATGTACCCATGCACATACTCGCACGCGCATATACTCACTCACACGCACCAAAAAAATACTGGACGGCAATATTTTTAGAATATTGGTCGCATCCAGGTACTTTGGTTGTACAATATTCAATTAAACAGTTTATTTGTACCGTTAAAAAGACTGATTCACTGATAAATAACAATATATAATGCATGAAAATATTGGCATCATTTCATTAGCTTTCATTGGTTGCTACCATGTCACATGACATTGGATATTTCTACCATTTCCCCGAATATTCACAGGCGGTCCAAAAAGTGCTACCAAAACTATTGACCGCTCATGACGTCATTAGCGGACAGTAGTACTATAATCAATACAAAAATATGTCGATCACAGCGTCATGATCCGAGCGCTCGCGATCATTACAAAGGTTGAGCATGTCCTTGGTGTTCCAAAACAGTCGCAACGCCGCATGGGGTCTTGATGATTAGGGCTCGCGATTGGTCAATTACCTATTTGTTTTCAAGTACGTCACATCTTCTGGTTTTACTGCGCCCTTGCCATCTCGAATGAGGCGGTTACGCACGATACGCACCAGTCGCATGAGACGCTGGGAAATCATATATGCTGTGATCATCAAATGTTTGTTTTGATTATAGTAGGTTTTGGTAGCACATTTTCCTCTTGTTGACATCACCAACCGATCCGATCGCCGACACGAAACTGAGCAGTACAGTACTTGTCTTTATACCATAGATTCCTCCATTATAAAAAGCTTTCTCTATGATTTCTACAAATCTAGTTGTAGGTAGGTCCTACCCGGTAATAAATAATAAATTGATTCCACCACCGTCTGTTCGGAGACCGTAAGCATACTATTTTCCCTCAGCCTTCAGCTTCGTGAAAATAGTTAGTAGGCTTACATACAGTCTCTAGATCACCTTGGGGGCAAATAGTTAACCTAATTTCCCTGATATGAGCAGTCCATATTTGTATTTATCAATAATTAAACCCCAACTCTCCGCCATCAGGGGAGAAAACAGTGGGGGGGGGGGGGGCTGTAGGGGGATGATCAGTGTCTGCATGCGCCCAGGATCTAACACTGGCCTCGCGTGTGCAAGTCCGACAACTAACCGACTGTGCTAACTGCTATAAATCCAACCCATCAGCTAAAAAAATGGTTGTTTTCCTCCCCATTTGATAGCCCGCTGGATCGTAGCACAGGCGAGCGCCATGCGGTTGTTACCATTTGCTAGCAACATGCAGTGTAGGAATAGGATGGTTTTGGTTCGGGTTGAAACAATGAATATTATTAAATAAAAAAATTTAAAAAAAATAAAAAAAATCTTCTGGAGTGGACTGGCCTGCGAAGAGGTTGTGCGATTTGTGTAGTTTTGACTAAACATTTTGGAGCGCTTTGCATAATTATGATAATATAATACAAAGCGGGATAATTTAAAATAGCTTAGGGTAAAATTAAATGAAAATAGTGGGTTGGGTATTGGGTTGGACATCAACATTGTCAGCGGCCTATGGATGATTTGATTTCATCTGGCACCAACCGCAATCAACATCACTGATTTATAGGCCTAGACCTGGGGCCTACCACTTTTGCTTGCTTGGAAGCCTCTTGGGCATTTTGAAAATAGGTCTTTGTGGCCTAAGCATCTGCTCCACACATAAATCAAAATATTGATTGTTGATAAACAAAAGGGGGATTCCCGAACTTCCCCACGCATGCAACTCAACACATGCACGCACAATTTCATTGATGGGCTTCCCCAGCTGACCACACAAACCCGCCACCGATGCACTGGTATCTCATTGAAACAAAGGAATACAAAAAAATGAATGCACAGCAAGCCTACTCAATTTCCAAAATAAACAATGCCCACCACTTTGAAATTCAACAATTTGAAATTATATAGATATTTTAGAATGTTATCCATTAATTAACAAAATATGAATGAAATGAATAAAAACTAGGAGCCCGGACTCCGGAGAAATAAATCTGGTCAAAATAAAACACGACAACAACATAAACCGGCTTGGATCGTATCACAAGATGTTACAGTTTGTATACAGGGCGTTGACGAACGTAAAATTTTGTTACAAAAATATGGGTGCTGAAATGTCACGATATTTCTGAAATATCTTCACAAATGGACATGGGATCATAATATTATTGAACTTCAGACATATCAGTTGATCCGGGGCCAAGATTGAAGCGAACTTTTATCTATTTCTGACCATAACGAAAGGGGCAAATTATGAAAGCGGCAGACAAATTTTACCGACCTTTGCTAATCCTCCCAACGCGATCACTTTTTTGTACAGCAAATATAAATCCAATTCCTTCCCAGCAATAGTCGGCAAACGATACAACGGCGTTCTGGAGGAAACAAGACAAAAGAGAGCACACGTGTGAGATTATAAACATTACAAAGTTTGTCTTAACAATAGGGGATACTGTTTTTAAAAACCAGTGAATGGAATCGAACGACTGAGGAATAAAACGAAAATACACTCACCCCAGTCGCGTATGAAATAAACGAAGTTCGTTGACGAAAGCCTGCCGCTCCTTGTCGTAACTGTACGGATCTTTGTCTAAAAATTGTGCCATTTTTGTACCCCATGTATGCACTTCCTTGAATCCTTGCGATGAGAATCTTGTTTAGGTCATCTGTTAATGAATTTCCTGCGTGCCTACTGGCGCATCAGTTCAAATTTCTGGCACCATTTAAGACCACTGAGAATGACAAAAACCTTTTTTTTCCACACAGCGATACTGTCTGTCTGTGATCCTCGATGGCTGAAAATACGCGATTTTCAACCTGAAATTTCAGGCCTTTGGTACACGAATCCTGTTCAATTTCTCCACTGGTATCAAAGTTCGGTTTCTTCGCTAGCCGATCAAGCGCTCCTTCCAGAATCGGAAGATGCTAGGCGTTGAATCGAACCCGCATGAAGTTCAATAGTGAAGGAAAGCGGTACATGAAATCCGTAACAAAAAGGACATAATGAACATGCCGAAAATCGCAATGGTCCTTATAGGGGGTATCGCAATTGATCATTGAATGGGGGCCTATATCCAAGATGGCGGCGACCATGCTCATGTATGCAAATTAATTATGTATGTAAATTACGGTCTCGACTGCGAAATCTCTGATTTTTACCAATTCTGCAATATATCAATGCGATAAAACGTAACAAAAGATGAATATATCTAGAAATTGGTGTAATTAGATAGAATGTAGGACCAGAAACTCAGTACAAAGTACGAAAACAGCTCCCGCAAAAAAATCACATTAACATGAACAAAGACCGGACCCGTCCATTTTTAAAGAGGGGTGTGAATCAGTAAATGGGAAGTCAGAAAAGGGTTGATTAATTATTATAGATACTCTTCTCCGGTTTTCTAACAATCCTCTCGTAGTTTGGTTTAGATTTGGTTTGGATTGAAATTAATATTTTTTACGGATTTAATACATTTATTATTTGTAGATTATAATTCACAAATAATCTTTATAAAACGCCACATTTTCGAAAGCGATTTAACTATAAGTTCTTACCAAGTTCTGTGTGGGTTCCCGCGTGTCCCTTCTTATTTCCTGCAAGAACGACCCTTCTATAAGGTTTATCATTGATCGTAGGGTTTATCACATGTGCGTTGAGGTTTTCATGATTGTTGATAAACACATACAGGACAAGTTTGTTGAGATACCTGACATGACAAGCACTCAGCAGAGCGTAGACGCGTTGAGCGTAGTCATGGCAACTGCCAGTACCAGTGCTGTCGTATAATAATTGTACATTGTACTTGCGTAATTTGGTATAAAGAGAGCGGCTTTTGGGTGTCCGAGAAAGGGGACTGGAAGTCCATTTTATTCTTGGTTAGCATATTGTTTAAAGGGTAAAGAGATGTGTTGAAGGCTGCGCCCTCAATTAGGATAAAACCGGGATTTCTACTTTTTCGCAATTGTAGTATTACATACACAAACTTACAGCTGTAAGGATTAAGAAAATCGGCCGTCTTTGTACAATAAAACGTCGTTTCAAAATATTCCATCCCCGGCTCGGACAGCATTTTATGGTAAACAGCGTTATTACGATATTTTTCTTTTTGATTCAAATTACATACGATATTACATAGAGGGCATTTACAAAAAAGTTCCAATAAATAGCGATGATATTTCAACATATTATTTCAACATTGTTTTAATCAAGTTTTGCTGCTTTTTTGTGAGTAGAAACAACAATAATGGGAAACTATAATGATTATCTTTAATATTAAGTAAATTTTGTAAAAAAAAAAAATCTTAAACATCTCTCTTCGTACAACTTTAATACATTTTCTGAAGGCATGGCGAATTATCCTTATCTTTTATAGGGGTCGTCCAAAATTATCGCCATTTTCACTTTCGTACAGAGCGTACGTAACTTGTTACTCTTCTCCGGCGGCCCTCGAGTTACGTACGCAATAAATGGCGAATTTTTTATGGCTTGATATACCCTCATGTGTTTGATTAAAAACCATAGAGATGTGTTGGAGGCTGCGCCCTCAATTATGATAAAAACTGGGATTAGTTTATTTTTATAATTGTATTACATGTATGAACTTACACCTATAAGGATTAAGAAAAATCAGCCATCTTTGTACAATAAAACGTCGATTCAAAAATGCTCGTACAGCCGCGACGAGCATTTTACGTCCGGCAGTATCCCCCCCGCAGTACGCGTGATACATAACGCGAACCATATTTACATAGGGGGCGTTTTCCAATAAATATCGATGATATTGTTTTAATCAAGTTTTGCTGTGTTTTTGTTAGTAGAAACAACAATAATGGCAATTTGTAATGTTCATCTTGAATTCTGAAGTAAATTTTTAAACATTTAAAATTGTCAACACCACTTAATGTCCCTTTAAAGACGAATTGCCGTCAAGGGCGCAGATCCAATCTTGAAAGTGGGGGGGACATTGCCATTTTTTCACTAGATCGCCAACCTTGATTGATGTATCACCACAAAAAGTGGGGGGGGGGGGGGGGGGGGACATTTGATATTGTGTCAGGAAGTGGCGTCCCCCCCCCCCCCGGGATCTGCGCCCTTGATTGCCGTATACAACATAAGAAACTGTACGGTACACAATAGAGAAAAATAAACTTAATGCATATCTCTGGTGTTGATTCTGTCGTTCTTTTCTTTGGTTGAAAAATTAACATTTTTGATCAATAATTATCAAAAATTATCAAGATATTTTGAAACAAATGGCACATGTATTAAATGCATTTTAAATACAGAAATGATAAACAACAACACTAGGAACTTGAGCCATGGATTGTTTTAAAAAACATTTTTGTCAGTGGCGTAGCTAGGTATTTCATATGGGTGAGGGGGGGGGGGGGGGCAGAAATGACAGTGAACCGACAAGAATGGCAAAAGAAATTTTCGCGTAGCGTGCGAAAATGTTCGACATTCCCAATTTTTGCTATAATTGAGATACATTTTGGCTCTAAACAAGCTTACAACCAAAAATATTGCATTTTGGAGACACACACAAAAACACAGCAAAACTTGATTAAAACAATATCATCGCTATTTATTGAAAAACGCTCTCTATGCAAATATGGTTCGCGTTATGTATCACGCGTACTGCATGCAGTGGGATACTGTCGGACGTAAAATGCTCGTCCCGGCTGTACGAGCATTTTTGAATCGACGTTTTCTTGTACAAAGAGGGCTGATTTTTCTTAATCCTTATAGGTGTAAGTTCATACATGTAATACAATTATGAAAATATACTAATCCCAGTTTTTATCATAATTGAGGGCGCAGCCTCCAACACATCTCTTAGTGCCCCTTTAAAAAAAACACCCGCCTCTCAAGATCGCCATTTAAGTTACGTACGGTTGGGATATATTTCGAACCTGTTACGTACGCTCTGTACGTAACTGAAAATGGCGAAAATTATGGACGACCCCTTTACAGTTTACACATCACAGTCACACGACGATATAATTTTGCACTAATTTTACTAAAAAAAAGCCAACTGATAGAATCACACACACTGACTACTTTTTACTACTTCGTATTTGTTACTGTAATATTTCAAGTGAAACATATACTTACCGTCAAATGCTTTAAAGGTTTATTATGTGATCTTTTCCAGGGGACGCCCTCAATCCTCGAAAAAAAATTGGAAGCAGATTTTCTTGCAGATTTACTTTTCTGATCATAAATCATAAGTATATTCCAAGTTAGCGATATGATTCCTACTAACCTCAAAATCATAGTTTTAGAGTGAATTTAGAGTAAAATTTCAAACCATGATTTTGAAGTAATTAGGAATCGTATCTATCTGTAACTTAGATGATTTATGATCAAAAATGCAAATCTGCAAGCAAATCTGCTTTCATAGTAAAAATCAATGATAGAGGGAGCTACTTGGAAAAGATCACATAATATGCCTTTAATCAACTCTCCAAACCCCCATGCACAGCTATAGTGTAGAAAATTAACAAATTCCTGTGTAAACCATTAAAATGGCCATTCCACAACCCAAAAGAAATGACTACTATTCTGTAGAAAATTAACCAATTGCTGTGTAAAATATTAAATGGCCATTCCACAACCCAATAGTAATGCACAACTATTGTGTAGAAAATTAACTAATTGTTGTGTAAACCATTTACACAACTTAATTGTGTAAATTAATGTTACACATTATTGTTTAGAAATATTACACAACTGTTGTGTAGATATTACACAACTAGGGTTGTGTAAATTGTTTACACAACAGTTGCTAGGTTCCTATAGTAAACAGCGGTTGTGTAAAATTTTACACAACCGTAATAACAGTGGAGTCCCCGAGTTCGTGTGCCGGGGACGGCCCACACTGAGGAGGGGGCTGTGTGATGGGATCGAGAAAACGTATGCCTCGCAGGGTACAATACCTTTGACCGTCTCACACCGTTAAATTAGAAATAACCTGATTCCCATTTTGACCTGTACATGTATCTTCCGATTATACCATCGAAGGTAAAAGATACAAGGTTTTAAATGGTGGATTGTTTTACATATTTTATCGGTTTGTAATCATTAACAAATTTTAATCAAAGTACAAACCGAGTGTAAAGGTAATATTTGTCCTATTTCAGAAGGTTACATTTTAAGATGCATCAAATTTAGTGAGATTTAAGTGAGATATAATTTCATCAAATTTTACTATACCCACGTGTGTGCGAACTTTAAAATTTTGTTATTTTGCTATTGCGTGATAGTTTCATTCACATTCTACACTCGTTTGTCATTATATGGTCGTAAAATCAATTTGTTTCATGTACATCAATAATTGCTGGTATTCAGAACATTTACAGTGTGTCCCAATAAAATACGTCATGTTTATGTAAACATGAGATGACGAAATTTTAGTATAGGCAGTAAGTAAGTCAAAGGTTGCCTTTAAACCATGTTACAAACTATTATATTACCCTGGTGTGCTAGCTCGTGATTTATTGATTATTGGTGTTCTTGATCAGTGGCGTTACCAGAGGGATCCCCCTGATACCTGATGCCCCCAAATGAAATGACAAACTCTATGTACCTATGTATACTTAAAAGAATAGTCAGATATACCCACCCCCCTGATGATCCCCACATGCCACCGAAATTGAAGACCCTAGTTACGCGTTTGGTGTAGGGTTCGGAGAAATAGTACCTATATCAATTTGATCACCAAACGCGCAAGGATTTAGCATAGGCGTGCGCAGGATTTTTTTACCCGTGGGGCTTAAAAATAAATGTCATTGGTTCGGACCGCTATTCGCGGTAACGCGGACAGGGGGTTGGGGGGGGGGGGTCTGAGGTGGGGGGGGGGGGTGCCCCATTGGATTGGATTTAAGGCTTGGATTGGATTTGTTGGAATATTGGCTATTGTAAAAAGAAAGGTTTAGAAAAACGTTCTTGAAGCTTGAATAATAAATAAATAGTGAAACTACTGCGCGCGTAGCGCGCAAAAAAATGTCTATTTTAACATTAAAAAGGTTCAGAAAACGTTTATGAAGCCATCTTGTTAAAATTGATTAACACAAAATAAAAAACGAAAAAAAATTGGCTATTATAAAAATAATGATTTAGAAAAACTTTCCTGAAGCTATTTTGTTAAGCTTGAATAATAAATAATCCGTGAAACTAATACGCGCGTAGCGCGCCAAAAATGTATATTTTAACAATAAAAAGGTCCAGAAAACGTTTCTGAAGCCATCTTAAGCTTGAATAATAAAACATTCCAACTAATTCGCCCGTAGCGCGAAAAAATCGGTTACACTAAAATGGTCCTGAAAACGTTCCTAAAGCAATCTTGTTACACACTAAAAACGACGGGGTCAAAATATTGACCCTCTTACGGGGTCAGTTTTATTTAACCCGATTCGTGGTTAAATCAACCACTGTCGGGGTCATTTGGCATCATATTGAAATGACCCCTAAAAGGGTCATATTTAAATGACCCTAAATATAGTCATGAATGACCTAGTCATTAAAGACCCTAAATATATATGACCCTAAATATAGTCATTTTCAACCACGTTCCGGGGTCATTTGCTAATCGGGATATACCGTTATCAAAATGACCCCTGAATATGGTCATTTTTTGACCCTACACTGCAAAAACTCCGGTGTTAAACTACAACACTGAGCCGGTGTTACGCTCCTGGTGTTAATGTTGGTGTTAGGTCAACACCATAGGAATAACTGATGTAACACTTGGTGTTAAATTTCTTGTGTTAAACTTGGTGTAAGAATAACTCCCATGGGTGTCACTATTCCACACATGCGCACGGGGGTGGGTTATATTGGTTTTTTAACACTTTGGATTGTATATTTATATATTTGATCTAGTGATTCGATCTGCAACATGCACTATTCCATAATTAAATGGCAAGTAAGAACATTAATTCACAAAAACGTTCAAGTTTTAATAAATTTGAACTGTTGAACAGTGAAATATGTTATTCGTGGTTAAATCAACCACTGTCGGGGTCATTTGGCATCATATTGAAATGACCCCTAAAAGGGTCATATTTAAATGACCCTAAATATAGTCATGAATGACCCTAGTCATGAATGACCCTAAATATATATGACCCTAAATATAGTCATTTTCAACCACCGTTCCGGGGTCATTTGCTAATCGGGATATACCGTTATCAAAATGACCCCTGAATATGGTCATTTTTTGACCCTAATATAGTCAGAGAGAAAAAGAGAAATATAGTCATTTGACCTCAAGGATAGTCATTTTTAACCACAATTTGGGTGAAGTTTTTGACTAGATCACCGGGGTCAAATTTGACCCTTTTTTAGTCGGTGCATAGTTGACTCCGTAAGCGGGGTTAAAAATGACCCTTTTGTGGTTGAATTTTGACCACGTATTTTTAAGATTTTTTAGTGTGTAAGCTTGAATAATAAAACATAGAAAATAATTTGTGCAAAAACTGGTTATTTTAACACTAGAATGGTCCTGAAAACGTTCATAAAGCCATTTTGTTTAAGCTTAAACATTAAAAAAAATGAAACCAATTGGCTCCAAAATTTCAATTTTCTCTAAAATGGTCCAGAAAACGTTTCTGAAACCAAGTTGTTATTAAAGCTTGAATAGTTAAAACATTGAAACCGTGACAATGATGATGGGGGGGGGGGGGGGGGGGGGGGGGGGGCATTCCCCGCTTGTACTGTCTAGTGAAGTGCCCCCTTAGGGCGAGTATCCACATACGGGCTCTCCACCCCTCGAATTTGATAGATGGTAGGGGTGTGCCGAAACTTGGGGTTTACGGTCGCCGAAATTGTATAGTCTTAGAGAACTGAATTTTTATACAAAATTTGTGTCTTAAGGCATCATTTTGCCTTATGAACTGAATTTAGACCACATTTGAGGCTACATAGGCCTAACTCAAATTCATAAGATTTGCACACATTTTATGACTTCTGGTTGCATTTGGGGTCTAAGGCAGGGAACTACCAATGATGAAAAGGGGGTCTTAATGGAACTGCCAGTGGATGAAAAGGGGGTCTTACGGAGCGGCCGAGCCGAGAGGGGTGAAAAGGGGGTCTTGACAGCCGCACATACCCGTATGGCCAATATACGTGAGTACCGCCAGAATTGAAGTGCACGTGCTGCAATTTACACATCATTGTTACTAAGCATTAGTAGGGTTTTCAAGCATAATTTATATGGGGCACTGTAAAATGGGACGCTTTTTCTGTCTTTGAAGTTATCACATGTCAAAGTAATTCTCTAAAATAATCGTTATAAATTATATATAAATACTGTAAGGTAAGGTGAATAACCCTTAATTGTCCCATAATATACCCCATCCTATCCCTAATTCTATTTATCCAACGAGCCGTGTCGCATCCCAACTACGAGTGCTACGCTTCCAACTAAATCTGGTTGTTGGTGAGAGGCCGTCCTCCCGACAAGTTGAACTTTACAAAGCAGAAACACTAGCAATAGGGCCCGTACCACAGCCTAGAGTTAGTTGGTCCCGTCACTGCCTCGATGGACACTGGATTGGGGAAGTCAGATTGGGGTAAACCGAGGATCTAAATCCGTGGAGTCAAAAAAATTCGCACGTCAAAAAATTTCGCACGGACACAAAATTTAGCAGTCCAAAAAGCACTGTAGTCAATGTTTTATGAGTAGTTTTACTATCATTGAAATTTGAAACTAAGAAAAACGCAATTTTTACCTTAAAAAAATAAAAAGAAGAGATTTTCAAGGGGGGTGCGTCCGCACCCAACGCACCCCCCTTCTGACGGCCCTGGATGAATAATACCAACTGATGACAAATATCACTAAGTATGATTTGTTGTACTACCTCCCCCCCCCCCCAGTTTTCAAAAGCTGGGTACGCCACTGATCACGTCCATTGTAAACGCACGGGACGTGGGACTACACGTTTTTTTCATTCATAAAATCTATTCCGTGGCTTTGCAAGACCAAAGCTATTTACTCAGTCTGAATTTACTCACGTCTATGAGTTGTGAGCTGACGCACTTTGACTAATTGAAGTGTTTGGTTTGCTATTTTGTTTCCTAAATTCACACATATTATATACCATCTTGATAAACCACCACAACGTTAGCTTAATATATCCAGCTTTGTATTAGATCAACTTAGCAAAAAAACCGACATATCTCATAGAATGTCCATAATTCGATGAATATGAATGACAAGTCCTCAATTTACCTATAGAATCGCCGATGTAAACATGATCCGATCACCGCACGTGACTGTGTGTGTGACTGACTTCCACGATTTGGTGTGGTAACCAGCATTGCAGTATAACATTTCAACAACAGGACATTCATCATAATATCAACAAAGTGTAGCGCTGTTCTTTGCAGATTTGAAGATCGTGAGAATTCGAGCTGTTCTAAAACAAAACAAAAACCAAGATGGACTTTGCATTCATCTGTTTAATTTTTCTGTATGCATCTAGCCAGCATTCTGCCTCTGGTGGCATCTTAAAACGAAGCCTGCAAGCTGATCCCGAAGTGGACATGAATCCAGTAAGTTTCTTTACTTTTTGTTGTTGTGAAAAAACCCCGGGGAAAAACTCGTGTGAAAATCATATTAACATTGTTTGTATACATTCTGTCTGATATTTTTTGTTGCTTGTAGTTTATTTACTACATGATTAAAAAGTTTTGCTTTGATTTTTAAAATTAATTGATAAATTGTATTTTTGTAGCTTTGTATCCAGATTGATGAACCAAGTACCACTACACATTTGTATTGTATCTAGTTTGTTCCCAAATCTATTCCAATATTTTCCCACACCAATTGGCAATGCAACAGCAATATGAACCCGATTTAGCCGGTTGTATTATTGAGCCTTTTCTGGTTGTAATAGCTTAGGGGCAAGCGCTGCCCTATTTGTCTGCTCTGCCATGATCATTATTTGCATGCATTATTGCATGGTTTTGCTGTGTTGGGATACTACATGTAGTAGTATTTTGGAATCAGGCCATGATTGCCTGATCGTACGTGTTGTGAACATGGATGGGGATGTGTGTGTTGATTAATATTACAACCAATGAAATGTGTTGATTATAGGGGTGTGTCAGGGGTGTGTGCATTATGTGTACTGTACAGTGTACTGTGTTCATTGATTATTTTAATGCCCAAGTTTAGGGGGCTGGCATTTTCTTCGGAAGGGGGGGGGGGGGGGGTCCCAAAAATGTGGATAGACCCAGACAATTTTTTCATGACCCCCCCTATCCAAGAGCTACATATTTTTATGACCCCCCCTACCAATACAATCCATTATTTTGTGACCCCCCACCCCCAACACACATTTCAGAAATGCTTTGATAAATTTGTGACCCCCCCATTTTCAATGAAATAATTTTATGACCCCCCCTGTTTTCATGTCAAAAAAACTATGACCCCCCCCCAGTATATTTGGGACCCCCCCTTCCGAAGAAAATGCCAGCCCCCTTATAAAAGCACATACTGTGTGCTGCATAACTAAGCATGCAAATGTTGTAGTTATCAAAAGATGAATGAAGTTTTCACCGGGGTGCTCAGTGATCATTACGAGAGGGGTATCATGCGTGTCCAAGAAATCACGTAATTAGGGTAGTTTTTCAAGCTGGGGCACGTTACGTACGTAACGTGAATAGGGTATCAAAACAAGACAAATTAAGAAAAAGGGTATACATTTTACATCATTGGCTTTCGTATTTAGGGTCCCTTTTTGCTCCATGACTGAGGATTATAAATAGCCATGATGCATGGACAAGATACATTGTATATTT